>JALGBA010003012.1:0-15049 GCA_023970755.1 Azemiops feae | reverse complement strand
CTTCCTTCATTTCAGCTCCAGATCAAGTTCCATCTTCTTCATGGCTTCCTCTCTCACAGCCTCCAGTTCCAGCTTCTCTGGGCTGAGGTGCTGAACAGACTCTGACTTCTGGTGAGAAATTTCCAGTAGCAGACATTTATTTATAGCCTGTAACTTCCTCACAGGTTTGGCATATCGGTATTCAAGTCAATTGGACTGAAGAGGATTGAAGATAAAATTCATCCTGGTCTGGTTTGGGGAGTCAGTAGCTCAACCAAGCTGAGGCAGGTACAAGAAGGCCATGGGTCAACTCCCGGAATGAAATCAAAACCAACTTTACTAAAGGTGTCAAAAGAAAATACTGTAAGAATAGAATAGAATAGAATAGAATAGAATAGAATAGAATAGAATAGAATAGAATAGAATAGAATAGAATAGAATAGAATAGAATAGAATAGAATAGAATAGAATAGAATAGAATAGAATAGAATAGAATAGAATAGAATAGAATAGAAAGGGACCTTGGAGGTCTTCTAGTCTAGTCCCCTGCTTGAGCAGGAGAATGTGTACCATTTCAGACAATCGACTGTCCAGTCTCTTCTTAAAAACCTCCAGTGATGGAGTGCCCACAACTTCTGGGGGTAAGCTATTCCACTGGTTAATTGTCCTCACTGTCAGGAAGTTTCTCCTTAGTTCCAGGTTGCTTCTCTCTTTGGTCAGTTTCCAACCGTTGTTTTTTGCCTGCCCTCTGGTGCTTTGGAGAAGAATTTCACCTCACCCCCTCTTCCTTGTGGCAGCCCCTCAAATACTGAAATGCTGCTATCATGTCACCCCTATTTCTTCTTTTCTTTAGACTGGCCAGACCCAAGAAAGGAAGACTGGTTGAGAATCATGCGGGGGTGGGGCCCCAAAAGAAGTGCACATTCCCCTACGGAGCTGGCATGAAACACTCCCCTCTGAAACTGCAGCCCCCACCCCCACCCCAGACTGAAAAGATCCCCCCTGCCACTTTTTCCGCTTCTCAGTCTGCTCCGAACTATCTCCTCCATCGGGCAAAGTCAAGGGAGACACAGCCCAGAGACCGATGCTGCTGCAGAAGGGAGGATTCTCATTGGTCTTTCCGCTTTTCTGAGCCCTCCCAATTACGAAGTCCCAGAAAAACACCCCCTCCACCCCATCTAGATCCACCGATTCTGCCTCTGGGGTTGGGAGACTCCATGTCTTTCTCCCCTCTCTTCGGGGGTACTTATGGGGCAGCATCCATGGGCTCTGTTGGGCTCCCCCTGATGCTGCTGCTGGTGGGGGCGCTGGTCCGGATCCCCAGAAGCCAAGGAGGGAAGGAGACCCCCAGTAAGAAGGGGGCCAGGAGGGGGAGGAGATGGGCTGGGGGGAGGAGATGGTTGGAAAGCATCCCTGATACTCATGGGGGGAGGGGGGAAGAAAGCTGCTGGATCTCCAGACGTGACTTTGGGAAATGGGTCAAGGGTAAGAGTGGTGGAAATCTGCAACAGCCTCAATCTCTGCATGGTCTCCTTCCCCTTTCTCCCCACATCCCGCCCAGGAGGATGCAGAGGGACCCCCTCTTTCCTGATTGTAGCCAAAGTGGGGAGTCACAGCCGGGCCCATCTCTCGCTCCCCTCCCCCGCAATATCTGGGTTGGAGTCGGCTGCATCGAAAGAGGAAAGAGGCAGAAAGCGAAAGCAAAAGAGAGAAACTTTCCGACCTGAATCCACACGAAGAAAAAGATGCTTTTTAGCAAAAGTATTTTTGCTTCTTCGGAAACTTCACTTTTTCTTCTGAATCTCACATTTGAGGCTTTGAAGGTCCTGCAAGAGTTGAGCTTCAGTCCCTTTTGGGGGAGACTCTAAATTTGGGGAGGAGACCAAGAAACCCCCACCCTCCATAATCCCTCATTGCTCAATCGGGACCTGGAGGGGAGGGGGGAACTGAGGGAGGAGGACTTGGGGGGGCAGGTCTGAATTGCTCCTCCGAAACTGGCTCTGCAAAACTCTGCCCATCGTGAAGGGGCCTGGAGACCCTCTTTGAGATGCTCTGGGGGGCTGCAGGGGGCCTTTTGGGGAGGGGGATAGGAAACAGGTGCGATCCGCCCAAATCATCTAAAGGCAGGTAATTGAGCTGAAGATTAGGGGGGGAAGAAAAGTTGGGGGGACCCAGGGAAGGTGGGGGGTTGAAGGGCTGGGAACCCCCAGAAGTGTCAGTCCAGATGTCCTCATTGTACCTCCTCCCCATAATCCCTCCCAAAGGAAGAGAGAGTTGGGGGGTATGGATATTACTTTCTCTCCATCCCAGAAAGTTTCCGGAAGTCTCTTCAGCCCCCCCCCCACACTTCCTCCCCCTTTTGATCCAACGTTCCCTGCAGAGAATAGATCTGCTGGACCAGTTGAGTTTCTGCCTGCCTTTTTCCACCCTGGGAAGATGGAGGGTGTCCCTTAGGAAGCTCCTCCCCTCCCTCATTTTCCTCCCCTCTCCCGAGCCCCACCAAGGCGGAATCCCGCTGGGACCGACGGTTCCCCATCCCTCCTCCAGGGGGCGCCTTCCGGCTGTCTCTCGCGGCAGGTTTCCCTCCCATCCTCTGACAACCCTGTGTCCCTCCTCTAGGAGAGACTGGGAACCATGGGCCCTGGAGTCCCTCCTGACGCTCATCCTCCTCCTCCCTGCAGCCCATTTCTTGTACCAGGGGAAGGCCGAGTGCCACTTCCTCAATGGGACGCGGCGGGTGCGGTTCCTGCAGAACTACACCTATGACCGGCAGGAGTATCTCCACTTCGACAGCGACCGCGGGGAGTTCGAGGCCATCACGGCGCTGTGGCAGTCGCTTGCCAAGGCTTGGAATAGGGATCAGGGCATCCTGCAATTCCAGAAGGCCGAAGTGAATCGCTTCTGCCGACACTACGAGAATCTCCAGGGCAGCCCCGTGATTGGCCAGAAAGGTGAGTGCGGGAGGGGGAGTTCCATGGGGGGGAAATGCAGGGACCCCCCCTCTTCATTTTGTTTATTAGGACTCTCCCAGATAAAGATTTGCCCCTTTTATTCTGTGCTCTCAGATCTATGAAATTTATGCATTTGTATTTATTCATATTTATTGATACTCCTAAACCGCCCCCTCCCTCTCTCCCTCCCTCAAAGAGGGGCTCTGGGTGGTGTACGATATAACATCACCCCTAAATAAAAATGTGTAAAAAATAAGGTTAAAAAATAAATACCAACAAAATGAAATTTAATGTGGAGAAAAGCAAAGTCTTACACTTAGGCAGGAAAAAACAAAGGTACAAGTACCAATTAGGCGAAATCTGGCTCAAAATCGGGATCTTAATGGGGAGCATCACACTGGAGGTCTTTGTTGAATTAAGAGGCAATCCCCCTTCCCCCCTCACACATCCTGTTTCTCCCCATCTTTTAACTATAATTTTATCTTGATTGGGAATTCCATTTTTATTGATATAGAAATATTTATCCGTTAGGATTTTAATGTTTTAATGCTATTAGCTGCCTAGAGTCATTTTATCATGAGATGGTGGCAAATAAATTTAATAAATAAATATATGTTCCGGTATTATACCTAACTTTTTAAAATGTGGTTTTATTTTGAATGAGATCCCTACAATTATCTGAAACATGCTGTGTGTGTCTTCCCCGTCTTCTGCGTCTCTTTCCAGCTCCACCACATCTGGCAGGAAATTCCTTCTGTCTCGGGGCGTTTCCAGCATTTATTCCTGTTGGACTTGTACAATTTGATCATGGAAACTGATCCCAACCAGGAAGGATTTATGTTTTTCCATCTTTCAGGATCCCTTTTAATTTCTTGCTGCAATTTGCTTTGGAAATAACTTAAAACAAATAATATTTTTAGGAGTAAAAAGGGATCTTGGCTTGAATTAACTCACTTTGTCTCCCATTCTTGCCCCTCCTGTGTCTCCCCCATGTCCCTCCTCCCCCTCCTCCCCTCCAGCCAAGCCCACCGTCTCCATCTCCCCCACCAAACTGGATCCAGCTTCCCCCCACACCATCCTCCTCTGCACCGCGAGGGGCTTCTACCCCGTGGAGATCAAGGAGGTCCGGTGGCTGAAGAATGGCCGGCTGGAGGAGGAGGGCGTGGCCTTCATGGGAGGAGCTCCAGAACGGAGACTGGACCTACCAGCTCCAGGTGATGCTAGAGACCCAGCCCCAGCAGGAGGACGTCTACGCCTGCCAGGTGGGGCATGCCAGCCTGGAGGCCCCCATCACCATCCAGTGGGGTGAGCGCCTCCCCTCCCTCCCCTCCTGCTCTGGGGACCCCATCCTGCCCTGAGAAGGGGAGTAGAGACCCTCCCTGTTGGGGGGAGCCAGAAGGGACCCTCCTTGGGGGGGGGAAAGCTGGCCTTGATCCTCCTGCTCAGGGGAGGCTCCTTCTCCTTCCCCAGAGCCCCGTTCCTCCAACTCGGCCAGGAGCAAACTCTGGACGGGGATTATGGGGGCCCTGATTGGGGTGATCTTCTTTGCAATGGGGCTTTCCCTCCACCTGAAGAGCAAGAAAGGTGAGTCTATGGGGTGGATAAGAGATTGTGGGGAGGGGAAAATCTAGGGGAGGCCTCTCAGCAAGCTTAGCAGATGGCAAGGAGGTCCCCTTGGAAATTTACATGGGAAATTCTGTTCTCAGAGAGTTTACTGTATAAGTGAGCATCGTGCAACCTATTATGGGCTATCGATGGGGAGGGGGACCCCCTGAGTCGTCCAGCCCATGAAGGGTTCTGATTGGCTCTTTTTCTCCTTTCAGCAATTCCCATCCAGCCTCCTGCAGGTGAGTTTCTCCTCAAGTTATAGATGTTTCTTATCGCTTCTCGGCCTTTTGGCTAAGATCAAGTGTAGTATAGATGTTTCTTTAATATTCGTTAATTGTTTCTTTTTTTAACAAAAAATGTACCTGAACAAAACCTCCTTATTGTGGATAATACAAATTTTTGAAATTTTGGGCAGCTTTTCCTTACAGAGACCTGCAAATGCATTGCCATCAAAAACAAACACATACACACAAACACTAAAATCTGGCCCAGGATGTTTCCAAGTTTTGGGAAATTGCAAAAGGGAAGGGAAGTCTCCTTGTGACATTTCTCACAATTTCTGGCAAACTGACAGCCCTCATCCTGGCCCCATCTTCTTTGTTAATATGAAACGTCTGGGGGGGGGAGGCCTCCTTTCTTGATTAACCCCCCAGTTAAGTCAATTGGGGAAAATTCCATAAGTCCCGGGAGAAGAATTGCTGGTCCTTCCTGAAAGGGGCGGAGCCTCCCTCCATCCTGTCCCTGCCTATCAACACCCCCTCTGCAATGTGGGACTGTCTGGGGGCAGCTGAAAAAGAGGAATAATAAGTTATTTACACTGAAGGTTTCACTTTATATTCTAACTTTCTCCCCATCTCTTTTTTTCTACAGCACTCATGAATTAATCCTCCCGGCCTTCCTGCTTCCTGATAGGAAAGGATGTTGTTTTTTCAGTAGCTGATGAATTTCTGTCTTTTTTGCAACCTCCGGAAAATGGAGGCTCAAGATTTTAGATTAGGGAGAGAATGGCAGCCTGGAGCTTCTCCTGCTGAGCCCCCCCATCTTCTTTTGAAGGCCTCTCTTTCTTGTGAGGGAGGGGTGGAGACCATCTAGACTGACCCCAGGGACTCTGGACCTGCCTGTCAGTCCAGACACCCAAATCTCTCCCGGCTTTAAATCCACAGCAGCTTCTTCTCCATTACTCTTCGTTCGAATCCCTTCCCTTTGCTTTGCTATAAAAGAATAAACATTGTAGGAAAAATCCTGGAATTCCTCCTTCCTTCCTTCCTTCCTCTTCCTCCTCCTCTTTCCTGCCCCCCCCCACAGGAGGGTCCTCCCTTCTCCCCTTTCCCTACCCAGATTGACACCTCCCCTGCCTCTGGATCAACATCCTGGCTACTTCAGGTCCGAAGTCAAAACTAGTTTGGGAGGAGGTTGGGCAGATCCAGGGAGGGGAAGGGGCAGGACTCCCCTCCTGCTCGGAGGCCCCCTTGCTCTGCTTCCCCTCAAGCCTACTTTTGTGGACCAGGATGCCAGGAGGCATGGTGCCCTTCAAGCACTTGTGGGGAGCCATTGGGGGACCCCCAAAACTCCCCCTACACTCACCCAGCCATTTGTGCCATTTCTCTCCTTCACAACTGGAGGGTCCTGCCCCATTTTGGCACCCAATACCTCCCTCCCTCCACCTGAGACCCCAGAGGCCTTTTCCAGGACTGCCCACCTATCGCCACTGCTGCCCCACAGGCCTTCCTGCCTTTGGGTCTGAAGCCCCCTCCCTCTGGGCAGAGGAGACCCCTAGAGCAGTGTCTCCTGCACAGTTTGAGGGTCCTCCTGCTTCATGTCCTGTGTGGAGGACCCCGTCCTGACCCGATGGTCCCCAACAGAGAGAGTCCTGTGCGAGTCTCGTGTGGCCCCCAACTGGAGCTCATCCGAGACCCCCCCTCAGAAAAGGCCCTGAGTGATCCTGTGGCCAATGGCCTTGATCTTTGGGAAGGTTGCACTGATGTCCATCTCCCTGGTTTGGGGGCTCCTGGGCAGGGGGTGTTGGGACTCTGGGCCAGAGCAGAAAGTTCTCCCGAAGCCATTCCTGGTGTGGGAGACATTTGCCATCGGGGGGGAGGGAGAGTAGCTCTGCAGGAGAGAGGAAAGATCAAGGGGGCAACTCTGAGTGGAAGGCCCCTCCCTTCTCCCCAGCACCCCTAGATGCCCCTAGATAGCTCTCCAACTGAGCCTTGCCCCCTCCAGAAGTCATCCAGACTGGTTCTGCAGGAATCCTGGGGTGTCGATCTCCAAGGGCAGATTTCCCCCCCCCTCCCATTCCTCATCTGGGGCACATAAAGAATAGGCTGGTGGAGGAACTGTCTCCAACACAGAGAAGACTTGGGCTCCCGTCAGTAATACCCCCCCTTGGAAGAGAGCCTGTGGGCACCTGGAGAAGGGACAACACCAAATGTACCAATTGCAGAAAAAAAAATCAGACCAGACTTCCTTAAAGATAAACAAAGACGTGTGTTGATGATTGAGGATTCATTGCTCAGATGAACTGAACCAGCAATTTGTAGAATGGACAGTCAAACTAGTGGTTAGCTGTTTCCCAGGAACAACTATCAAAGATGTGAGTGAGAGGCTTACTTAAAAATAATCCATAGATTATTATTCCTTTCTCCTCTTTCAGGTGGGGATGAATGATACACTTGATATTATCCCTGGAAACAATATCAAGAGATTATGAGCAGGTAGGCACCAAAGCAAAAGAGAGGGGAACACAGGTGGTGTTCTCTTCTGTACTCCCAATAAAGGTCAGCATCCAATGAGGATACACACAGCCTTTGAAGTCAACTCCTGGCTTAGAGGATGGTTCTGTCGAGAGAACGTTGGATTCTTGGACTATGGTCTACAATACCCACACGAGGGGCTTCTGGCAGGGAATGAGCTACACGTCACAAGAACTGAGAATGTCATCTTCGGAAGCCAACTGGCTTGTCCTATCCGAAGGGTCTTAAACTGAAACCAAAGGGGGAGGGAGACGGATTTTTTAAAAGCTAATTCCAAGCACAAATCTCAGGGCAATCAAGCAAATGGAAAGGAAAAAGGAGAACTCGGACACAAAAAGAGGGGATGTGGAAACCACACACAGGGTCAGTCAAAAGGGACTCCGATGCATCTACAGCAATGCTTAAAGTATGAGGAATAAACCAGGGAGAATTTGAAACCCAAAGGCAAGTATGACGTTGCAATCACTGAAACTTAGTGGGATGAAACCCATGACTGGAAGGCACAACTTAAGAGATTTAATGTCGAGGAATTGCGCAGCAGCTGTTCAAATGAATTGTGAGACACTGACACAAACTTGTAGTTTTACATCAATAAGTATAACATTTATATTGCACAGCAGCTGTCCAAATGACACAAACCTGTAGTGTTATATAAATATATTTAGCATCTATATTCACAGCAGACAAGATAATCAGGAAGACAGGAACATCATGAGATAAATCAATCAGCAGACAAGCACACAGAAGAAAAGGGCGGGGGGGGGGAAAGGGGAAACACCCCCTTTACACCCACAGCAACCAATCATAGCGTAGATAACCTCATACAGGAGCCAGCGCTCTCCAAGCAATCAGCTACAACTGTGTGTTCCGGCTCATTGTCCACTTTACTGTTCCAGCTACTAAATTTAGTATCTTAACAATTAAAGTGTTGAAAAGAAACAGACTTAATAAAAGAGGAGGTGGAGTTGCACTATATATGAGAAATAACTACAGAAATGCAACAGAACAAAGACAAAATTCTCCTTGAAAGCATTTGGGTTAAAAAAGGGAAAACAGAACGACATAACCATTGGTGTGTACTATAAGCCCCCCAACCCAACAGAGGAAAGAGATGAACTTTTTATTAATCAGTTAGCTAAGGCATGGAGAAAGCACAGCAAAATATTAATGGGGGACTTTGACTACCCTGACATCAACTGGGAGACGGGTTTTGCGCCTAGTGGGAGATCAAGCAGGCTCCTGATGAACCTACCAGACACCTTTGTCTCCCATAAAGTAGAGAAGGGAACTAGAGGGTCAACCACGCCAGACTTTATTCCCATTAGCAGTCCTAGGCTGCCTTAACAGAGGGACAGAATCAAGATCATGTGAAGTTTTAACATCACTTTACAAGGCCTTGGTAAGGCCACACTTGGAATACCACATCCAGTTTTGGTCGCCACGATGTAAAAAAGATGTTGAGACTCTGGAAAGAGTGCAGAGAAGAGCAACAAAGATGATCCAGGGACTGGAGGCTAAAACATACAAAGAACGGTTGCTGGAATTGGGTATGTCTAGTTTAATGAAGAGAAGGACCAGGGGTGACATGATAGCAGTCTTCCAATATTTCAGGGGCTGCCCCAAAGAAGAGAGAGTCAAGCTATTCTCCACAGCACCTGAAGGCAGGACAAGAAGCAACGGATGGAAATTTATTAAGGAGAGATCTGGATTTAAGGAGCAATTTCCTAATGGTGAGAACAATTAATCAGTGGAACTGCTTGCCTCCAGAAGTTGTGATTGCTTCATCACTGGAGGCTTTTAAGAAGAGACTGGACAGCCATTTGTCTGAAGTGGTATAGGGTCTCCTGCATGGGCTTTTCAACCTTTTTACCGATTGTACCACTTTTAGGATATGGCAATATTCGAGTACCACCTAGCAAGGTGTCAAAAACTTGGTGACAAAAAAAAAACGTGTTCAAAGTTGCAATTGCACTGAAATGACTTATGACCATTTTTCACACTTATGACCATTGCAGCAACAGGGTCTTGTGATTTATATTTGGATGATTGGCAACTGATTCATATTTATGATGGTCACAGTGTCCCAGGGTCATATGATCCCCTTCTGCAACCTTTTGACAAGCAAAGTCAATGGCAGAGCTGCTGGTGGCCAAGTGCTAAGGCGGGACTTCCCTCCCTCCCTTCCCTGCCTCCCCTTTTCTCATTCCCATCTCCTTCTGAAGGAAGAATTTGAACCCCCCCCCATATTTTCCCTCTTCCATATATTGATCAAACAAGGAAAGGCCTCCAAAGACAGAAAAGACAAGCTGCTGAGTGAACTAGCTTAAAAAGGCACTTTCCCTTTAAGAATTAACTACTGGCTAGAAAGAAAAGTAAGGAGCCCAGCTGGCACTTAAGGAAGAAAAAAAAATGTAAGTACTGGCTGCCGGCTAAGGCAGCCTCCCCAAATGGCTCCATTCATAAGTAAAATCTGCAGCTCCAGAGGACTCTCTCACTGTAAGTCTTTGCCTGTGCTGGCTCTTTC
Organism: Azemiops feae; assembly: GCA_023970755.1. Classification (NCBI taxonomy): domain Eukaryota; kingdom Metazoa; phylum Chordata; class Lepidosauria; order Squamata; family Viperidae; genus Azemiops; species Azemiops feae. The sequence continues at coordinate 5,234 of JALGBA010003012.1, read as the reverse complement.
CCTCCCCCACTACACTTGGCTAGGCAGGTCTGCATACCACCTGCCACTCATTAATGTACCACAAGTGGTACGCGTACCACAGGTTGAAAAGCCCTGCTCTATACAACTTCCCTAACTCTGTTTTACATTGTTTTTTTTAGGTCCAATGTGCTTTCCAATCTTTGCGCTGGCTTGAAAATATGCTTTTTAAAATGGGAATTAACTAATTTGATTATTTCATTCGTTTTGATCGGTGTGCCACAAGGCGAACGTATTTTGGAGGATGAAATCCACACTTTATAGGAAAGGTAAAGAAGAAGAAGCTCCTTCTTTTGAGTCTTGTTATGGATACACTATATTCTCTCTTCAACAAAAGCTTTTCGGATTATCTAGAGAGGAAACACTCCCTGTCAGCAGGTGAAAATCCCTCGCTCAGCAGGGCTGATTTCAGAAATTATGCAAGGCCAGTCCAGGCTAGTCCTGGGATGAAGTGGTCTGGAAATCCCAGGATCTCTCTCTCTCTCTCTCTCTCTTTCCTTCCCTCCCTCTTTCCCTCTTTCCCTCTTTCTCTCTCTCTCTCCCTCCCTCCCTCCCTCCCTCCCACTCTCTCACTTTCATCTCTATCATCTCTTTATGTCTCTCTATGTCTCTCTCTCTCTATCCTGTCTGTCTGTCTCTGTCTGTCTGTCTGTCTGTCTGTCTGTCTATCTATCTATCTATCTTCTATGTCTATCTATCTATCTATCTATCTATCTATCTATCTATCTATCTATCTATCTATCTATCTATCTATCTATCTATCTATCTTCTATGTCTATCATCTCTCTTTCTTCTCTATCATCTATCTATCATCTCTATCTATCTCTCTACCCCTCCCCCCTCTAACTATCTATATCATCTAGCTATCAAATTTATATAACCACCCATCTCACAACAAGTGACTGGGTTGGATGCACAAAGCTAAACACAGGTATGTACATGAAATTATTAAAAAAAAACATTAAAAACAATAAAAAAATTTAAAAAGAAGAAATATTAGGTGAAGAGTCAGTTTTTTCAGTGCCCTTGGAGCTTTGAACAGCCATTAAATGAACTGCTGTTAAGTCATCACCATCCCCAGTGCTTTAACTGGTGGGGAAAGGACTGGAGATCTCCTATAACCAGATAGGCTAATGATGGTGTCCTCGTTTAACCCCCCCATGGATAGACTTTCTCTGGGGAGACCTGTCCCCCCCACTCCTCCAGCTCCTCCATCAGCTTCGCCCCTCCCCCCACTGCAGCTGAGCCCCTCCCCCTCCCTGCTTCTCATCCTTTTCCTCTCTCTCCTTCCCTCTTTCCCGGCATCAGAGCCCCCCTTTCTCCCACCCCCCAGAGAGCCGAGTCTCCCCGAAACGTGTGAAGGGGGAGAATCGGAGCCTTCGGGTCCTTTGGGCCTCCGGGGACGTTTCTCCAGCCCTCCCTTGGTTTCTTCCCAGGGCTGTCTGGGGTCTCCTCGGGGGTCGGGAGGGCCCCTCAGCCTCTTCCCGGGGAGGGAGGGCAGAGGACCGAGGGGGCCGCCCCTCCTGGAGACTCAGCCATGGGGCGGAGCGGGAGAGTCTCGGAGCTGCCCCGGGGAAGAATCCGGGCTTGTTGCCTGATGGGTCGGGGCCAGTTTCTCGGTTCCGCTTCGGGGGAGCCCAGCGCTTCAGGCTGAGGCGGGGAGGGGGAAGCGAAACTCCAGCGCTTCTCCAGCTGTTGGGGGTTGCAGAAAGAAACAACGCTCCTCTGTGTATTTGTGTGTGTGTGGTTGTGTGTGTGGAGGGCTGGGGTGGCAGGAGGAACTCGGAGAAAATCAAAATCTTGCTGGGGAAACATGAAAAGAGTCCAGGAGTTCTGCTCTGATCAGGCGCTGCCTGGATCTGGGACCCACTTTGTGCGACTGGCTGTGTATATACACAACTGTTGTGCAGTGGGGGGAGCCCCTCCCCTCCCTCCCCTCCTGCTCTGGGGACCCCGTCCTGCCCTGAGAGTTTCTCCTCAAGTGATAGATGTTCCTTTAACATTCGTTAATTATTTTTTTTAAAAAAAAAAATGTGCCTGAACAAAACCTCCTTGCTGTGGATACAAGAGATTTTTGAAATTTGGGGCAAAAAAGGAAGTCGGGCACAAAAGAGGGGATTGTAGAAACCCAATGCAGGGTCAGTCAAAAGGGACTCAGAGGCCTCCACACACCAAGGCTCAAAGGACGAGGGATAAACAGGGTGGACTTGAAACCCAAAGGCAGGAGTGTCATGGTTGCAATTCCTGAAACTTAGTGGGATGAAACCCACGACTGGGAGGCACAACTAAAAAGATTTAATGTTGAGGAACTGAGCGGCAGCCATCCAAATGAAGTGGGAGACACTGGCACAAACTTGTAGTTTTACATCAATAAATATATTTAACATCTATGTTTACGGCAGATAAGATAGTCAGGCATATCACTACATCGTGAGGTAAATCGTGAGGTAAATCACAAAACAGCAGACAGAGCACATGGAAGAAAAAGGCGGGGAAAAAGGAAACTCCCCCCTTACACCCGCAGCAACCAATCAGAGCACAGATGGCCTCATGCAGGAGCCCGCCCTCACTCAACTACAAGGCTGTGTTCTGGACCTTTGTACACTTTCCTGTTCCAGCTATTAAATTTAATGTTTTAACATTTAAAGTGTTCAAAAGAAACAGACCTGATATGACTTTAGTTTTGTTGATTAGGTAGATTTGTCATTATAGAAATGCCTAGTTCTATACTGATGTATAAAAGCAAACAGTTGAAGCTGGAGTGTTTTTTTTTAATCTTAACTAAATTAACTAAATTGATTATTTCACTCGTTTTGATCGGTGTGCCACAACGCAAACATATTTTGGAAGATGAAATCCACACTTTATATGAAGGGTAAAGAAGAAGCAGCTCCTTCTTTTAAGTCTTGTTATGGATACGCTATTTTCTCTCTTCAACAAAAGCTTTTTGGATTATCTAGAGAGGAAACGCTCCCTGTCAGCAGGTGAAAACCTCTCGCTCAGCAGGGCTGATCTCAGAAACTATGCAAGGCCAGTCTAGGCTAGTCCTGGGATGAAGTGGTCTGGAAATCCCAGGATGTCTCTCTCTCTCTCTCTCTCTTTCCTTCCCTCCCTCTTTCCCTCTTTCTCTCTCTCTCTCTGTCTCTCTCTCATCTCTCTCATCTCTCTCATCTCTCTCATCTCTTTATCTCTCTCTCTCTCTCTTATCTGTCTGTCTGTCTGTCTATGTATCTATGTATATCTATCTATCTATCATCCATCCATCCATCCATCCATCCATCCATCCATCCATCCATCCATCCATCCATCCATCCATCCATCTATCTATCTATCTATCTATCTATCTATCTATCTATCTATCTATCTATCTATCTATCTATCTATCTATCTATCTATATCTATCTATCTATCTATCTATTATCTATCTATCTATCTATCTATCTCTCTCTCTCTCTCTCTCTCTCTGTTCATCTATCTATCTAATCTCTCTCTCTCTCTCTCTCTCTAATCTCTCTCTCCCTCTCTCTCTCTCTCTCTCTCTCTCTCTATATATCTATCTATCTATCTATCTATCTATCTATCTATCTATCTATCTATCTATCTATCTATCTATCTATCTATCTATCTATCTATCTATCTATCTATCTATCTCTAATATCTCTCTCTCTCTCTCTCTATCTATCTATCTAATTTATATAGCCACCCATCTCACAGCAAGTGACTCTGGGTCGCATGCAACAAAGCTAAACACAGGTATATACATGAAATTATTTTTAAAAACATGAAAAAAATTTTTAAAAAACAATTCAGAAAGAAGGAATATTAGGTGAAGAGTCACTTTTTTCACTGCCATTGTAACTTTAAACGGTCACTAAATGAACTGTTGTTAAGTCGAGGACTCCCTGTATATATTTTCCTCCATGTGCTGTAACTGGTGGGGAAAGGACCGGAGGACTCCTAGAATCAGGGAGTCTGATGATGGTTTCCTGCCGTCAAGTTGGTGTCAACCTTTAACCAGCAGATGGACAGACTTTCTCTGGGGGGGACCCGTCCCCGTCCCCCTCCTCCAGGTCCTCGGTCAGCTTCGCTCCCCCCCACTGCAACTGAGCCCCCCCCCCGAGAGCCGAGTCTCCCCGTAACGTGTGAAGGGGGAGAATCGGAGCCTTTGGGTCCTGTGGGTCACCGGTGACGTTTCTCCAACTCTCCCTCGGTTTGTTTCCTGGGCTGTTCAGGGTCTCCTCGGGGGTCGGGAGGGCCCCTCAGCCTCTTCCGGGGGGGGATAGAGGACCGAGGGGCCGCCCCTCCTGGAGACTCAGCCATGGGGCAGAGCAGGACAGTCCCGGAGGAGGAGCCCAACGCTTCAGGCTGGGGGCAGGGGGGGGGAAGCGGGACTCAAGCACCACTTCCAGGAGGGTTGTAGAAAGGAGTTGCTGTGTGTGTATGTGTGTTTGTGTGTAAGTGTGTGTGTGTGTATGTGTGTTTGTTAGGGCTGGGGATTGCAGAGACAACTCAGAGAAAATCACAATATTTGGCGGGGGGAAGCATGAAAGGAGCCCAGAAGTTCTGCCCGGGTCAGGTGAGAGATAGATGCCCCCCCCCCCGAGGCTTCCTGGATCTGGGGCAGACTTTGTGCGACTGGCTATGTCCAGACACACAACTGGGGGGCAGATTCGGACTCTGCCGCCTCCCTCGGCTGCAGGGCGGCGGGGGGGACCCGGCTCTGGCCTGCCGAGGCTGGTGCTGGGCCAGGGGGTAGTTTGACCCCTCCAGACCCCCCTTTCCTGGGAAGGATTCAGGCCCCCTCTGGACCCCCAAAGCTCTTTTAAGCAGAATCGGGAATTGAGGATCTGCCTGACCCGCCTTTGCGTAACTAATCCGAACCCGAATCTCCACGGAAGACTAGAAAAAATGTTTTCTCTTGGTGTAGTGAAACATAAGAAAAAGAATGTCTGGTTTTTTGGATAGTTTGGGGGGGGGGAGGTTTTCAGACTTTAATGGTTAAGGCTGTAATCCTATACATTACGGCGTAGAATTACTGAAGTCCACAGAATTTCTATTAATATTCCAGGTTATAATTATGTGTTATAAATTTATTTTATTTAATATACGGTGCATCCTTCCATCCTTCTTAAAATAATATTGAGATATTTTAGAAGGAAGAAAATCTGCTCAGATCCTCAGGTCCATAGATATGGATTTTTTTTTCTTCTTTTTTT
>JALGBA010003011.1:37500-40523 GCA_023970755.1 Azemiops feae | reverse complement strand
TCTTCTTCTTCTTCTTCTTCTTCTTCTTCTTCTTCTTCTTCTTCTTCTTCTTCTTCTTCTTCTTCTTCTTCTTCTTCTTCTTCTTCTTCTTCTTCTTCTTCTTCTTCTTCTTCTTCTTCTTCTCATTGAATGAGAATTGGTAGGGGGGGAAAGGGGCCAGCATTCTTTTGCATTGTACTACCAGATTTTGACATTGATCAATGAGTCATTTTTAAATTACTTGTATCTGCACCTTTGCACGTGTGCAAAAAAAAAAAGCAATGGATGTCTCTTTCACTTATTTTCTAGAAGATTTAGCAGCAATGCTATTTCAGTTGAAAAAATGAGGGGAAAAGCTGTTTTCCCCATAGTTGTTTTCTATGGATGTGTAGTTGCAGCAAACACCGAATTATCACCAGGATAAACCAAGCCTACAGCCCTTACTCATCTGTTCTTTAACAGAAGTGCCTCAATCTGTTGATGTCAAATGCATCTTTATCAGATGTTCTGGTGAAACCTTTTAAGCACGAGTCTCATTCTCAATTAGTCAGGGTTAAAAATAGATGGTGTTGATCTGAAGAGCAGTGTAAACAAATTCTAGGGGTGCTTTTTGTGTGTGTTTCTTTTTTTTCTTTTTTTTGTTCGGTGGCATCTGCTGTCATAAGGTGACTCACCTCCATAAAACATTAAAGCAATACTATAAACCTTATAAAGGACTTCCTATCAGCCAGTTTGGACAAATCGTTGTGCCGTTCTTTCCCATGATGTGGCCTTCTCAGATCTGAAGGCTTTGCAAAAGAAAGTAGTCCTTAGGGTTTTTCGATGGTAACAAAAAAAATAGATAGACTGTGATGCTGCCTGTGGTGGATGTAAGCAAGAACAACTTTCCATGAGATTCAGTTGCCTCTTGAAAAAGCCCCTTTGGGACAACCATGACCTGAATGACTGAGAATCTCCATAGACATTTAGAAGATTGCAATTATCCTCAAATCTTCCAGTAAGTGCCTCTAACGAAAGTCTAACATTTGGATTTCCCAGCCTAATATGTAGGTTCTATGCCAGACATGTCAAACACAAGGCCCAGGGGCCAGATGCGGCCCGCGACATAGTTTCATGTGGCCCGTGAAGCCATCCTGGAAACAGTGAGGGAATGGCCCCCGCTGCCATGGCCCCAGCCCAGACCGCCCGGGAGCCAATGTACAATTTTGTGGTGGCCATCTATGCTGAAATGCATCAGTCTTAGCTACACAAGGCCATCTGGAAACAGCAAGGGACCGGCCCCTTGGGTGCATGCTAGCCCCGCCCCCTGGGCACGTGCTGGGGAGGTGTCACCCTTTGTGAGGAATGAAGAAATGCACCATCGCCTGGAAGTGGCCAGCAAATGGCCCTCGCCTACTTCACATATCCGGCTTGATGGGCTCCGGGGGAGGGGTTTCAGCAGGCTCTTCCAGTGGACCATGCCTTGGCGCTTGCCCTGGTCCCACCCCCTTCTGCCAGAGACCCTCAGATCTGTCCCACTCCTGCCCAGGCCCCCACAGGCACCCTTGACGCGAATGATGTAGAACTGGCCATGCCCACCCAGTAGGCCATGCCCACCCAGTAGGCCACACCTACCCGGGCCCCCAAGGGCAACCGCAATGCTGATGCGGCCCTCAATGAAATTGAGTTTGACACCCCTGTTCTACGCCATCCTGATAGTCCCTTTCCAATGTAGATCAACCACAAGTTCCTTCGTCGCTCACAATGGTCACGTTAGCCAAGAGCAGGTGGAAATTAACTCCAGGGAGGTAGCAGGGCTTACTGAATCTTCTGATTTTGTCACCAGAAGAAACGCTTCACTAAACACGTCACCAGTCACAATACTTCATTCATGCCTTGCATTCAGTACCACCAGGTCACAAGCTGTGTTAAACTGGATGAAGTATGAACAGCAAGTCTTCTTTCAATTGTGACGCTAAAAAAGATGTCTTTTTGGACTAAAAAAAAAAAAAAAGGAAGATGCCTCTCTCTATGGCGCAAACACTTCCCCCAAACTGTTAGAGGTTGAGAACAATCACTCAAGACCATAGTTCTATGCGTTTAAAATACGATTACGTATTTTATACATAAATATAATACAGTCTGTGTTTTAAATAACCGGAAGCAATGAATTGGGGTCTTACAAACTCCTCTCATTTTTGCTTCCTTCCTTGTTTGTTTCTGAAAACGGCTTTTCAGATTTGCCTGCCTTTTGGACATTTGCTTTCCTAAAAAACAAACAAAAAAACAGTTCTTCAAAAGAAAAAAGTTCTCTTTAACGTATACAGTAAATTAGACAAATTATACTTCCTTGTGTGTGTGTGTGTGTGTGTGTGTGTGTAATTTATCAGATAAAATTATAGAGCCTATATAATTCTACCATTTCAGTTTAAAGTCTTAACTATTATATTTCGGAGGCAAATAAAAAAAATAGTTTCAGTTTGGATTAAAACGATGTTTTGAAAATATACTACACTGCTTCAATTTATCGGTTGTTTGAGAATCAATATTTAAAGTGCTATTGCACTGAATTCCAAGTATGAGACATCATTTCCCCCCCCCCTCATGCCACAAAGTCTTTGTATACTATTCCAGTGTACAAAGACTTTGCAAAGACTTCTGAAATCAGTTTTAAGTGCAAATTGATATTCAGATCCATTTTATACTTGCAAGTAAGCACAGAAGGGGTATTTGTTTATTCATTCAGTCCACCTGCATTTACGTAATTGAGGGGTTTGCCTGATTTTACAGGCTGTGACAGTTAATGAAAGAGCCAGAACAAATGCAGTAGTATATTTATATGTGGAAGAGGGATACCAATTACGTGTAATTGTTGCATGACCTTGGTCCGGTCTTTATCTCTTTGGCCTTCTTCTCACAATATTGCTATGGACAGAGAAATGAAGAAGGAAAAATAATGGGGGAGAGAGAGAGAGAGAGAGAGAGAGAGAGAGAGAGAGAGAGAGAGAGAGAGAGAGAGAGATGGCGAGAGAGAGCGAGATGAGAGATAGAGAGAGAGAGAGAGA
>JALGBA010003011.1:0-35000 GCA_023970755.1 Azemiops feae | reverse complement strand
CTGTGAATTATGGAGGAACATAATTATCCAGGGGGAAGAGTAATAATAATAAAAGCTGTGTGAAGGAGGAGCTTACTTTTCTGTCCTTCCTCGGTCTCCTCCTTTGTATTCTCAATTAGATCACGGCTAATAAAGAAGGGAGGAATTCCTCTAAAGGTCGCTTCCCTTGTCCCATAAGTCCAAGATTTTCTTTAAATCTTCTTCAATTCTTCTAATATTTTTTTCTAAAAAAAAAATCTTTTCTTTGTGAGCTTCCTACTGTTTAGCTTACCTCCATTCAACTCCGTTGAGTATTCATTCATACAAGTTTATTACAAAGAGACCAGACCCAAAGAAATAAAAAGGCTCAGTGAATATCCAGTTAAAAATTCCAGGATAAAATAATAAATAACAGATAAAATCCATATTAAAACCACAATTTGGCATCCAGCCTGTCTGTTACACATGGCCTAACTATACTATAAGATCCATCCTTAAATCGTGGGGGCCGTAGTCCTTGAATACTAAATTGCAAAAAAAAACCAAAATAGTAATGCAAAAGGGTTTGCTACATTAGTTATGTAAAATAGCTATGGTGGATTAATCACATGTTTTCTGACGAATCCCCAGTGCTGCTTTACTCAACTGCTTACTCAGTTGAGTAAAGCTACCAACTTATTATATTTGAAGGTGGCTTTTTAAAAAAAACAAAAAACAAAACTTTTCTTTAGCCAGGATTTCAAAGATGCTCATGATGCTGATTGTAGGGCACAGATGCTATATAGAAAATATTGGGAAAAGCGAGACATGTCAAGAAAGAGTGTGGTCATACTGTATATCCAGCAAAATGCAATTCAGTGGTAAGGAAAGTATAGTCCTACACATAGGAAGGAAAAAAGCCCCAGATGCACAGATCTAGAATAGGTGGTACCTGGCTCAATGGGAATAACTCTGAAAGGGATCTGGGATTCGTAGTGGATTACCACTGAAGTATGAGCCAATAGTGTGTGGCAGCTGCCAAAAAGCTAATGCAGTTGTAGTTTGCATCAACAGGGGATTAGGTTCAAGATCATGGGAAGTGTAAGTACTGGGTGAGACCACACTTGGAATACTGTGTCCAGTTCTGGTCACCACTGTGGGAAGTCAGCCCCCCAGAGAAGGAAATATTAAAAGGGCAGGAAAATATATTTCCTCAAAATATCTTAAAGAGGCAGAAAAGCATGCCCAGTCTTTCTTAATAGCCCCAAGTCTCCCTCCCCCAAGCAGAAACCAGCTCTGTAAAAATGCAGATGTAAACCATTCAGGAAGGTTGAAGCTAGAAGATTAAGAAGACAAAGACACCTAAAATCTACATACCCCACCCAAACTCTAAGACAGGACATAATAGGATTAACACAGAGATACCAAAGGGTACACTCAGACTCAGGTCAAAGTTCATGCCACAGGAAGAACTCCAAACAAAAGGCTCCAGAGGGTTAAAAACCCACTCCCTACATGTGCTCACTCTATTTTCTTCCAGAGCCATCTTTCTGTCTGGCTCTCCTCTTCAATAAACTGCAACCTTCTTTCTAAAGCAGTCACCATGTTGTTTATCCCCAGCTTGGACTGAACCATGATGAAGACTTTTCTTCCAGGAATGCTGAAGTCACTTCTCTGTCACTTTATTGCCTTCCTGTAATAAAGACCTGCTTTGCGGTAGCTCAAATTTTTTCATCGTCGGCTTTTCCCAGCTGGAAATGAACCGGGAAATTCTTCTGACAATACAATACAAAAAGGATGTTGAGACTCTAGAAAGAGTTCAGAGAAGAGCAACAAAGATGATTAGGGGACTGGAGGCTAAAACGTATGTAAAGTGGTTGCAGGAACTGCAAGCAGCGTTCCAATATTTGAGGGGCTGCCACAAAGACAAAGGGGACAACCTATCCTCCAAAGCACCTGAGGGCAAGAGTAACAGGTGGAAACTTATCAAAGAGAGATCTATGATTCTATGATTCTTTATGAAACATCTCCTCTGCTATTTTGAATGTGCCTTATTCAGTTGCAAAACACTCGAGATGTCTCGATTTTCTACCTTGGATAATTCTTAGTTAATCAAATGGCCTGCATAATGTGTCAATCTATACCTGTACATGGCCTAAATCCTTTGCTCAGCATGCACAATTAATATAATGGACATTACTATCTTTTGGTGTAGAAGCTGTGAGATATGAAACTGCTTGTCTAGCTGTAGGGATTTTGAGAAATGTCCCTCAACGGTCTTCTGGCAGCTGCTTTGACTATAAAGAATTGCAACATTTATGCCTCTTAGTATAGCAAAAAAAGATAAGCCATGCATTTCAAGGGGCAATGTGGAAAGATAAAAAAAATAAATTCATCAACTGTGATTCTCTTGACTGAAACAAATATTAAAAAGACGAGAACCAGCCTCTGCATGTAAAACATTCTATCTATTTGTGGCCCATATAACCATTAATTGATTCACTGCTCACTGCGGAAAAAGCACATCGGTGGAAATACTTTCCCTTCCTGAACGGTTCACATCCAGTTAAACAACATTTAAAATAGAATTAGAAGTCCTTCCATGGGAAAACAACAATACAACAGACACAAAAATATTGGAATTGTTTTGTGGGGCACCAAGGAAATTGGAGAGATGCAGAATTTTTCAGACGGGTTCAGCTATGGCGCCACTAAATCTAGCAATACTCAAAACAACTAGATCTTAATCATGCGCAGCTTTCTTAAACCCACAAAAGAAATCTTTCTGCCAATAATGCCGAGCTGAGATCTTGGGAAGTATTCTCACTAATTTTGGCACGGAGAAAAGCCTTAGCAAAATCTTTGGCACCATACTTCTACAGAGATTTCTTGCAGTGGGGCAATAATAAGATAAGGTAGGATAAGATGATAACGTGAGATAAGATAACTTTATTGTCATTGACTTGTATACACAAGGGCACCCATTAAAATGAAATTCCGATGCCCTGCTGTCGAAGGAAGGAACACCACCCATGGAACAATGTCACCATCCCAAGGATGATGATGATGATGATGATGATGATGATGATGATGATGATGATGATGATGATGATGATGGTGGTGATGATGATGATGATGATAATAATAATAATAATAATAATAATAATAATAATAATAATAATAATAATAATAATAATAATAATAATAATAATAATAATAATAATAATAATAATAATAATAATAATAAAGTTGGAAGGGAACTTGGAGGTCATCTAGTCCAACCCCCTGCTCAGGCAGGAAACCCTATACCATTTCGGACAAATGGCTGTCCAGTCTCTTCTTAAAAACTTCCAGTGTTGGAGCATTCACCGCTTCTGGAGGCAGGTTGTTCCACTGGTTAATTGTTCTAACTGCCAGGAAGTTTCTCCTTAGTTCTAGGTTGCTTCTCTCCTTGATGAGTTTCCATCCGTTGCTTCTTGTCCTGCCTTCAGGCGCTTTGGAGAATAGCTTGACTCCCTCTTCTTTGTGGCAGCCCCTGAGATACTGGAACACTGCTATCATGTCCCCCCTAGTCCTTCTCTTCATTAAACTAGACATACCCAATTCCAGCAACCGTTCCTTGTATGCTTTAGCCTCCGGTCCCCTAATCATCTTTGTTGCTCTTCTCTGCACTCTTTCTAGAGTCTCAACGTCTTTTTTACATTGTGGTGACCAAAACGTTTATAATAATAATATTATAAAAGCAGCAGCACCAAAAATGCCAAGTTATACAAAAAGGACACCCAAATCTATATCAATCACAGTCCATTTTGAATACATAGTGGAAGAAAAGAGTCTTCAGAGTTCACAAGCTTGATGCTATAGAGCAATGATGGCGAACCTTTTAGAGACCGAGTGCCCAAACTGCAACCCAAAACCCACTTATGCATCGTTGAGTGCCTGGTGGGTGTGGCCCATTGGCTGGGTGTGGCCAATTGGGTGGGCATGGCCAATTGGGTGGGCGTGGCTGCGGTGGTAACGGCAGACAGGGTGGGACTAAAAACAATCAATCAATCAATCAATTCCAACTTTGCAAGATCTTTTTTTTTTCCGCAAGAAGTTGAAATTGACTGATTGAACCTTTTTTTTTTTTTTTTTGCACATGGCGGTGGAGGCCTAAAGCGAAAAGGTTTTATAAAACCCAGCTGAAGGCCTAGGACTGGGGCGACGGCGCGCGTGCCCACAGAGAGGGCTCTGAGTGCCACCTCTGGCACCCGTGCCATAGGTTCGCCACCACTGCTATAGAGAACAAAGCTATTACAGAATCTAGTTGTTCTGCTTCAGATAGCACGAAGCCTCTTCCAAGAAGGCAACAATGAAAACTGGTCTCAAAGTTGAGGCTGCAAGAAGGAACTGGTGCTTTCCAAGTTAGAGATAACTCCTGCCTAGCCACGTAACGGCTGAATTCAGCTGAAAACCGATTGCTTTATGCAGTGCTTTTTTTGTAAAAAAGAAAGGTGTCGGAACTCACACACGTCATACAACCTCCCTTGCCTATCCTACAAGGTTCCATCCAAAAAAGGTGCCGGAACTCCGTTCTGGGCGTTCTATGACAAAAAAAAGCCCTGGCTTTATGAAATATCCACTAACGCACAGGGCAGGAGGAAGAAGTTTAAACCTCTGAGAACGCTGAAATCTTCTACCCCTTTGCATACGTAGTAGGGAATCAAGAGTAGGAATTGTGAGCGGCTTCATTCTTGCCTGCAGTAAATATTCCAATCTTAGCGGGTCGTGTCGGAGGATTTTCTGCCACGTCAAGCAAGAGAAGCCGGTTGAAACTGTGAAATATCAGGAGATATTGGGGATTCCCTGGTGAGCTCAGATTGGGAAGCGTGGCCCAGACCGCATCGTATCTACGGCTTCATTTTGAGCACCAGGAAAGAATATGTCTGCTCTTTAGCAATCACACCCAAGCTTGCCATGTCCAAATTCTCATTTTTACTGACAGAGCCCATCGTTCGATCTCTTAATTTCTTCTCCGCTGACTTTGTCATCAGCACTGTCTTGGGGTTTTTTTGATCGCTGTTTGGGATCTGAGTGCTATAAAAGTCCAACTTAGTTCTAGTCAGATACACAAAATTTGTTTTCGTTTTTGTTTTTTTTAAAGTGATGGATGATCATTTCAACTCGATCACGCGTAGGTTGATTGCGTTTGTCTTGTCAGCAATTTCTGGATCTGGGAATTGTTTCGTGATTATACAGGAAGGAACAGAACATATATATATATATATATATATCTGTTTATTACAGCCGTAAGGCCAGACACAATCAAAATGTATAACAACAGTAACAATCTTACTTCCATATTTACAAGATATAAAACCACCAAACAATCAATATAATATAATCCAAAATTCTCAAAGTAAAACCCCCTTAATAGTGGTGTGACGTATTGTGCAAATGGTGGCTCAAAATTGGGCAACCTGAATTGATATTTTCAGATCCTTATCCGAAAGTAGCAACTTCAAATAAAATTCATATCCCCTGCCTGGAAATTTCTTCAATATCGGATATATAAGAATCTGTCTAGAGTCATTATATAGAGAACAATGAAGCAGCATATGGCTGGAACAGAACATATATAATGCACACAGAATAGAGACCATCTAAGTTAAAACTGAACAGCCTTCTTTCAACAGAGGGGGAGGGATACGACTCCACCTATCTCCTGTTTACAACACAGTCCTTTCAGCAGTTCAAGAACGCTTCCTCACACATTTGCACTATTCAGGTGACCCTGAGGGCACAGATAAACCTCCATGTGGTCTCAATGACTCTCAAAAAGAGTGTTTAATGACCAGATGACAGCAAGGAATATATATCTTTCCATTCTCCACCGTTCAGCCTGAGCTGAAGAAGCTTCTTGGATAAGAAGTGACATGTCTTCAAGGAAAAAGCAAAGTCCAGTTGCCTTTTGGAAAAGCACCTGTGGGACAACCATGACCTGGATGACTGAGCATCTCCATAGACATTTAACAACTCAAATCTTAACCGAGGAAGACACAGGTTGGGTATTGGTATTAGGCCCACCTGTATATGACAACACTTTTAGTCACTGTGACTGAAAGTCACTGTGAAAACATAGACCAAAAGATTAAAGCATGAATTGCAATGTATGGCTATGAAAGTTGGACCATAAGAAAGGCTGAACGCAAAAAAATTGAGGCCTTTGAGCTATGGTGCTGGAGAAGACTCCTGCGAGTCCCCTGGACTGCAAGGCGATCAAACCGGTCAGTCCTAGAGGAGATCAACCCCGATTGCTCTTTAGAAGGCCAGATCCTGAAGTTGAAACTCAAGTACTTTGGCCACCTAATGAGAAGGAAGGACTCACTGGAGAAGAGCCTAATGCTGGGAAAGATGGAGGGCAATAGAAGAAGGGGACGACAGAGAATGAGGTGGCTGGATGGAGTCACTGAAGCAGTAGGTGTGAGCTTAACTGGACTCCAGAAGATGGCAGAGGACAGGAAGGCCTGGAGGAACGTTGTCCATGGGGTCACAATGGGTCGGACACGACTTCACAACTAACAACAACAACAATGAATCCGAACCAAGTTCTTTATGGTGGTGTTTTCTGTTTCTGTACAGAAATGGAACAGTTGTTCATAAGAGAAAAGAAATACATTTATTATTATATCAAATGGTGTCAAAGCTCACCACTGGAGGTTGGGAATCCAATGGCCATTATCTATTCCCATGCAACTGTGAGTTGTTTTTCAGAAAGTCATTTTTAATTCAGTCTCAGTAGCTTGCGTGTAAAATGGATGTAAAGGATAATAATCTATAGAACTTTCAAGATACCACTGTAGAATGTGTGCCACAGACAAACGCTTTGATTCCCTACTCATACCCCAAGAACAATTCTGCAGAAAAGGGCAGGCATTTTACAGACAAAAGAGGTTTATTTGGGCTCCTGGTAAAAACAATGTTCAGAATTTATTTTTCTGCTTTTCCCCCCAAACATGGCTAAATTCAGGCGAAACATTCTTAACTCTGATAGAATATTTAAAGCTCAGGGTTGAATTGGGGGGGGGGGGGGTTTCCTTAGAGCTCTCCCAGCTTGGTGCTTTTCTTGCAGCTGTTTCTTTAACCAAATTAGGTAACATCATCAGTACCAATAAAGGAGAATATTTGTAGCTCAGGGTTGAAATGGGAGGTCCTTGGTGCTCTTGGTGGTTTTCTTGCAGATGTTTCATTACCCAACTAGATAACATCATCAGTGCTAGAAGGGAGTGAGGGAAGAGGAGGAGGAGGAGGAGGAGGGAAGGAAGGAAGGAAGGAAGGAAGGAAGGAAGGAAGGAAGGAAGGAATGAAGGAAGGAAGGAAGGAAGGAAGGAAGGAAGGAAGGAAGATGAAGATTGAGGGGTCCTCAGTATTCTCTGAGTTTGGTTGTTTTCTTGCAGATGATTCATTACCCAACTAGGTAACATCATCAGTGCTAGAAGGGAGGAGGGAAGGGAGGGGAGGAGGAGGAGTAGGAGGAGGAGGAGGCGGAAGGAGGAGGAGGAGAAGGAGAGAAGAAGAAGAAGAAGAAGAAGAAGAAGAAGAAGAAGAAGAAGAAGAAGAAGAAGAAGAAAGAAAGAAGAAGAAGAAGAGAAGAAGAAGAAGAAGAAGAAGAAAGAAGAAGAAGAAGAAGAAGAAGAAGAAGAAGAAGAAGAAGAAGAAGAAGAAGAAGAAGATGATGATGATGATGATGAGGGGTCCTCGGTGTTCTCTTGAGTTTGGTTGTTTTCTTGTAGATGATTCATTACCAACAGGTAACATCATCAGTGTAGAAAGAGGTGAGGGAAGAGGAGGAGGAGGAGGAGGAGGAGGAGGAGAACTGTAGGATAGTTGGTGCTGTCTGAGCTTAGTGGTTTTCTTGCAGAAGTTTCATTATCCAACTACGTAACATCATCAGTGCATGATGATGATGTTATCTAGTTTGGGTAAGGAAATGTCTGCAAGAAGACCACCAAGCTCAGAGAGCACCAAGGACCCTTAACATCAACAGTGCACTGTTGATGTTTCCTAGATGAAACATCTGCAAGAAAACCAACCAAGCTCAGAGCATGAGGACCCCATAATTCTTATCTCCAAATTAGAAGACATTTCCAGCTATACTTGAGGGAACAAATGAGCTTGGTCTTCCATGTCCTACTCCAATGTCCTAACCAAGAACATATATGCCTAAAGGTCTCCAGGAGTGAATGAACAAGTTGTCAAGTCTTCAAGGTACATCATTACTACTTTTATTTTAAAACTATAATAACAGAATCTTCCAAACATTAATGTGCTTCTCCTCTCCCTCCCTTTATCTTCATGTGCTGAGATGTTTTCTTGAGTTACTTTCTTGACCTGGATTCAACCCTCCCTTTTTTCCCCCTTGACCGTTGGTTTGGTAGCAATTCTTCCTCATGTTCACCAAGACCATTTCCTCTGACCTCTACATAAGCTTATCCGTGAGGGGGAAAAAAACCTCAAATCCATGCATCCTTCTACCAGGGTATTCAAATTCCAGTTTGCAAATTTAATTACAAAGCTGGAACACATACATTTTCTGCACATTTGTGTTGATTTGGTTCACTGGGACCTGGGACTTGGGAGAGGGGGAAGCAATCTCAGCGTGATTACATCAAAGTGATTACATCGAGATTCTTTTTTTTTTCTGCTCCAGTTTTAGACTAGTGCAACACAAAATGCCAGGCCTGTCCAGAGAGCCTAATATATGTATTTGTTTATTAATCCAGACATCTTATTAAAAATGCACACTCTGCTATTTCTCTCTGAGGACCAACCACGGTGGCTATCAACCCACCGATTAGAATAATGCAAATTATACTATAAATACAGAGGGAAAATCAGAGTTGCATAAGCATAAAACAAACCAGATCGATTTTATGGAGTTAAAAGGCATAAATTCAAAACAATATTGGCTAGAATCTATTAACACTTGCTGACATATCAAATTACATATAAGAAGCCAGCATCCTGAAGGCAGGACAAGAAGCAACGGATGGAAACTAACCAAGGAGAGAAGCAACCTAGAACTAAGGAGAAACTTCCTGACAAAACAATTAACCAGTGGAACAACCTGCCTCCAGAATTTGTGAATGCTCCAACACTGGAAGTTTTTAAGAAGAGACTGGACAGCCATTTGTCTAAAATGGTATAGGGTTTCCTGCCTGAGCAGGGGGTTGGACTAGATAACCTCCAAGGTCCATTCCAACTTTATTATTATTATTATTACTATCCTGGCATGAGAAGAAACATGCTTGTTCTTTGGTAGTACCTGTAATTTCAAACCGAACCAGAAAAATGAGAACAAATTCCTTTTATGGTATTTATGGATAAAGTCAGTTATTAGCCTCCTCACTCAATTTATCAAGCAAAGGCATTGTTAATGTTTCAATTCCATCCATCCAGACATCCATCCATCTTGGACTTCTTCAGATATTATATTAGAAGCCCTGGGGGTTATTGGGTGAAAGGACAAAGGTGGGCATAAGGATCCTGATTCCTGTTCACTTTCTGCTCTTCATGTTGAACTCAGATTGAGAGAGGTCATCTGCAAGGAAATGGTTTTGCATTGAATACAAGCTTAAACTTTTCAGATGAGTGGAAGGTTCCTCATAACAAGAGAGTGGTTGTTGTTGTTGTTAGTTGCGAAGTTGTGTCCGACCCATCGTGACCCCATGGAAAACGTTCCTCCAGGCCTTCCTGTCCTCTACCATCTTCTGGAGTCCACTGAAGCTCACGCCTACTGCTTCCATGATTCCATCCAGCCACCTCATTCTCTGTCGTCCCCTTCTTCTATTGCCCTCCATCTTTCCCAGCATTAGGCTCTTCTCCAGTGAGTCCTTCCTTCTCATTAGGTGGCCAAAGTACTTGAGTTTTAACTTCAGGATCTGGCCTTCTAAAGAGCAGTCAGGGTTGATCTCCTCTAGGACTGACCGGTTTGATCACCTTGCAGTCCAGGGGACTCACAGGAGTCTTCTCCAGCACCATAGTTCAAAGGCCTCAATTCTTTGGTGCTCAGCCTTTCTTATGGTCCAACTTTCACAGCCATACATTGGTACTTTAATTCAAATGAATTTCAGCAGAGATCTCCATCATGTCTTTGTATCGCTTGGATTTTGAAGGTGCACATAGGAATAGGGAAAGTGTTGGCTTTGTTATAGGGTTCATTTATATTCATTTGTTATGGCCACCCATCTCACAAATGTGACTCTGAATAGCTAATAGCATGTAAAACAATTTAAGAACACTGTTAACAAAGAGTTAAAAATCTACAGTTGTTGCCAAGGGTTGTCAACCCAAACAGAACAATCAACAAAAGTGTCTCAATAGTCTCCAGCCTACCTGTCTGCCCCTCCCCCCACATTTAGTGCAATTGTACTCTAAAGTAAAGTGCCACCTTTAGCTTGATTTAATGGTCCTCATCCAGAACCATATAAAAATGGGTACTTTCATTTTTTAAAAAAAATAATAATCCAGAATTACGCTTGGTTTTTGTGTTCTATAAAGAGTTCCTCTGACGGATTTAGATTCTTAGAGTCTTCATTATATGATGTTATCCTAAATATTTTAGAAGAAGGAATGGGAGAGGAGAGGATAGGAGAGGAGAAGGGGAGAGGGGAGAGGAAAGGGGAAGGGAAGGGAAGAGGAGAGGAGAGAAGAGAAGAGAAGAGAAGAGAAGAGAAGAGAAGAGAAGAGAAGAGAAGAGAAGAGAAGAGGAGAAGAGAAGAGAAGAGAAGAGAAGGCAGAATGGAATGGAATGGAATGGAACGGGAGGGGAAGAGAAGAGAAGAGAAGAGAAGAGAAGAGAAGAGAAGAGAAGAGAAGAGAAGAGAAGAGAAGAGAAGAGAAGAGGATTCTATTTAAACAAGCACATAGCCCTTTTTTCTATATAGTTAAGGTCAAGTAAGAAGGATAAATGCTGCAGGAAAATCCAGATGCTCCTTTATTTGTCTGTCACTAATGTCTCATCAAATGACTTTTCCCTCTTTGAGACATTATTGAATGAAATTTTCCATAATATCCTGGGCAAAGAACAAAGCTGCTAAGGGCCCTTTAGGATGGAATTAGCTGAGGTTATTTGGCAAGATTGAAAAAATTTCTCTTTCCTTTCTTGGCTAACTGTCTTGGCTACCCTTTCCCTACTTTCAGCATATTAAAAACGAATCCCAACGGTTTTAGACAGGAAGACAATCTCAACTTTTCAATCTTTTTCATCAAGACAAGAATTGGACACTGTCTTCTGCCGTGTCACGGCTGCCCAGCTTTTAATTATGAAATGTCTGGAATGAAATGCAAATGAAAAGGCCGGAACCAAAGGGATGGGCCTTAGAGATAGATTATTGTTTCTTTCCATCTGCCCACCTTCTTTCTTCTTAAATCTTCAGTGCAGGATCAAGAAAATTGGTCTTTTTCTTAAGGGGGAGAGCTGTGTGAGTTACTATGTGTGAGTCAGTTTAGATTGAAAAGGGGATGTGCATTTACTGTGGTATGGATATCACAAAAGTAGGGACACTGCCCTAGAGCAGGGGTAGGCAACCTTGGCTCTTTTATGACTCGTGGACTTCAACTCCCAGAATTCCTGAGCTGGCCATGCTGAGGGGAAAGGGGGAGGTTTCCAAGCTGAGCCATGCTGGCTCAGGAATTCTGGGAGTTGAAGTCCACGAGTCATAAAAGAGCCAAGGTTGCCTACCCCTGACCTAGAGCTTAGGAGAGAAACAATACAATGAGAAGACACTAGAAAGCATGAAGGTTCTCCCAGCAAGCAAACACTTTTAAGAAGTCCTCTCCACTTTGCATTGTGCCAATCTCTTCCATCCTGTCAATGCCATCTGAACAAGAAAAGTATGCTAACGTCTAGTGCTAAATTGGAGAAAATTTCCTAATGCAAAATAAACGGCTCCGTTTTTCACACAGGAAACAAGACCCCAACCTTCAGAAACTACCCTGCATTTCAAAGACGAGATAATTCGAGCACATTGCTATTCCGTTGTGGGCTTCAAATGCCAAGTGCAGACACAAGGCATCGAAGAGACGCAAGGGTTGACTGGTGTCAGAATTACCTGGTTAAAATTCAGCAGCTCTCTGAAGCAGCAGAATCTGTTTGGCACCATCTGGCAGCGATGCCAAAGTGGGATGAGGTTGCAAAATGAGCAGGAAGATCTATTTTCTATTGAAGGATAGTTCCTGATATGCAGAGCAACCAAGGTCCCTTCCAATTCTGATGTTTCTATTCTATTCTATTCTATTCTATTCTATTCTATTCTATTCTATTCTATTCTATTCTATTCTATTCTATTCTATTCTATTCTATTCTATTCTATTCTGTTCTGTTCTGTTCTGTTCTGTTCTGTTCTGTTCTGTTCTGTTCTGTTCTACTCTACTCTACTCTACTCTACTCTACTCTACTCTATTCTTTCTTTCTACTCTACTCTACTCTACTCTACTCTACTCTACTCTACTTTATTCTATTCTATTCTATTCTATTCTATTCTATTCTATTCTATTCTATTCTATTCTATTCTATTCTATTCTATTCTATTCTATTCTATTCTATTCTATTCTATTCTATTCTATCCTATCCTATCCCTTGAAACACGCTGGGCTGGAGCACACCTAAAAGGATTTCTAAGTTCCAGATTTAATTTTGGGAGAGGTTTTGATTTCATTCGTATCTCCCCAGACAAGGGTAGAACACTCTCCCTGCTGTATGTACAATGGAGTCCATTAAATACAAAGGAGATGAAATGGACTAGGCCATTTACCCTGGCCTAGACAAGACAAATGAGTTGAAGTCCACCATTCCTGGAACAGTCAACCTTCATTCGTGTTACTTGATGTGAAAAGAAAAACTGTAAGATTTTTTTTTCTGCTTCTCAGTTTTAAAGCTCCAGACAAAAGGCTAGAAATCTGAATGCAGTAAAAGTAAAGTGAGGGGCCTTGGTGCTCTCTGAGCTAGGTTGTTTTCTTACACACATTTCATTACCCAACTATGTAACATCATCAGTGCTAGAAAGGAGTGGGGGATGAGGAGGAGGAGGAGGAGGAGGAGGAGGAGGAGAGGAACGACAACAACTCTGGGATCCTTGGTGCTCTCTCAGCTTGGTTGTTTTTCTTGCAGATGTTTCATGAGCTAACTAGGTAACATCATCAGGGCTAGAAAGGAGTAATGTTTGTGGGGGTAAGGATGAGGACTATGAGGTCCTTGGTGATATCTGAGCTTTGTTGGTTTTTTGCAGATGTTTCATTAGCCGAATTAGGTAACATCATCATAAGTGACAATGTTTGGATAATGAAAATCTGCAAGGAACAGCCCAGCTCAGAGAGCACCAAGGATTCCAGAGTTTAAACCTGAGCTACAAATATTCTCCTTTATTGGGAGATTCTAGATGCTGGAAAATTAGAAAAGAAGATTTATGAAGCCAGGAAAATCCCTTCTGACGCTGGAGTGGGGGGTATTAGAGGGCCGTGCATTCTTCCGTAGGCTGATTATAATGCACTAGGTAGAGAAATACAATATTTATAACAATAGCTAATCTGGATTCAGTGATTAAAGAGGAAGGTTTAATTTTGATGGCTGTAGTATTTTTTTTGTTCCCCCTGGAAAATCGATGTAGAAGTGATTACATGACAAAACTGGAGTGCTTTCGTTCTATGGAAAGGCAAATCAAAGGAAGGAACTCTGTCATTCACTTGAGTATTACTGATGAATACCCGGACCGTTTCTGGAGAATTAATGGCGAGCAGAAGCAATTGATGGTTGTAGATTTTTGCCATGGCTAGTTAACCCAGGTGATCATTTATTCTACTAATATTGCCAGGTGCTTTGATTGTGATTGCACTTTTACTGTGATGGAGTACAGGAACTCAACCAGAGAATATTAAAATGGGCCATAGATTTTTTTTGTTTCCTCTCCAAACTTCTGTTTGAGATACTGTAACGCTACGAAAAAAACCCAAAAAAACCTTCTGCTCCATGCTACTTAGAGATGTATTTATTTATTCAATGGTTTGAAGGTTGACTGGCTCAACTTCAGCAGCATTTCACCCTTGGTGGTCTTGAAGATGACCATCCTATAGAACAGAGGTCTCCATGTAAACAGAGGTCACGATGTAAAAAAGATGTTGAGACTCTAGAAAGAGTGCAGAGAAGGGCAACAAAGATGATTAGGGGACTGGAGGCTAAAGCATATAAGGAACGGCTGTTGGAATTGGGTATGTCTAGTTTAATGAAAAGAAGGACTAGGGGTGACATGATAGCAGTATTCCAACATCTCAGGGGTTGCCACAAAGAAGAGGGAGTCAAGCTATTCTCCAAGGCGCCTGAGGGCAGGACAAGAAGTAATGGATGGAAACTAGTCAAGGAGAGAAGCAACCTGGAACTGAGGAGAAACTTCCTGACAGTTAGAACAATTAACCAGTGGAACAACCTGCCTCCAGAAGCGGTGAATGCTCCAACACTGGAAGTTTTTAAGAAGAGACTGGACAGCCATTTGTCCGAAATGGTATAGGGTTTCCTGCCCAAGCAGGGGGTTGGACTCGATGACCTCCAAGGTCCCTTCCAACTTTATTATTATTATTATTATTATAAACCTGGCAACTTTAAGACTCATGGACTTCAACGCCCAGGATTCCCCAGCCAGCATGGCTATCTGAGGAATTCTGGGAGTTGAAGTGCCCAAGGAATTCTGGGAATTGAAGTCCCCAAGTCTTCAAGTTTCCAAGCTGGGAGAGCCCTGCTATAAGAAGCAGAGCGCAGTGAGAACTTGACTTGCCTGTTTCTTTCACTTTTTTATACATTTCCTTCAAAACTCTCTTTTATGTGTACATGGTTTTGTCTGGCATTATTCTACACCTGTCATGGTGTTGGTCCTTGGGAGTTAGAGCTGTGAGGAGAAATCTCATCCCAAAAGATGTAGACGTGAAAGGGTTAAAGGAATCCCTGAATATGATCTGTCACTATCTTGTCCATCTTTGTAGCGGGCAGACAATCCAGCCCCATGAATGTTGAAACCTAAAGAACAAATTTGCTAAACGGCAAATTGGGAACAGGAAAGTTCCCGCTCTTCCGTGAGTTTTGACAAAAGAGAAAAGCTGAGTTACACCTATACAGTTTCATCTGTACTTTATCTCTGATGGAAAATTGTAGCATTTCTTCCCAGATGGTTCCTGGATGCATAAACAGTCTCCAGGAATGAAGATCCAAGAATTATAGAGCAGTCTACAAAAAAAAAAAAAAAAACACACAGAATTTTGATTTTGCTTTGAAAAATGATCTAAATAAGAGTTTGTGATCATTTATCCCATTATCCTCTGCTGTTCTTCTCTATGCATGGGGTTCTTGACTATGGGAGCAGCTTAAAAAAACAGTTTGAAGTTCCTCACATTTTTTGTCTTTTTATCTGTCAAGTCCTTTAACAGATAAATATATAGATAGATATAGACAGACAGACAGACAGACAGATAGAGGCTCGAATTCTTACAGAAATCGCACATTCATTCATTTGTAAAGTATTTTAATCTGAGTACATGAATCTCCAAACCCAGTTACACTAAAGAGGCGAAGACAGACAATTTGGGAAATGATCATATTTGCTCTCATCTTTTAAGATAAGACATGCTTAATGCTTGAGAAACAGTAATCAGTTCAACCATTGTGTTATGACACAAATTAGAGTGTTTGGCATAATCTTCATTAGTGTCCCTTCTCAAGGCTTCTCCAGCTGCAAATTTCTCCTTCAAGCAGCTTTTGTTTTTATTTTATTTTTATTTTTTTTAAAAAGGTTTTTCAGTTACTTTAAAGATTTTGCA
Organism: Azemiops feae; assembly: GCA_023970755.1. Lineage (NCBI taxonomy): Eukaryota > Metazoa > Chordata > Lepidosauria > Squamata > Viperidae > Azemiops > Azemiops feae. The sequence continues at coordinate 19,199 of JALGBA010003011.1, read as the reverse complement.
TTGTCTCACCTGTATGTACACAAACCAATCAGAATAGCTATTTTCAAATTAACGTATAGTAAAAAAGCTTGAGTGTTTTGACACTTGAATTATTAGACTTGATTATAATAGCTGCCTGCTGACAATGTAATATATTTCCCAATTACACCTTTGAACATGAAAACTTCCATTGCTCAGTCTTTGCTCGTCACCAAGTTTCCCTTTGCATAGAAGTAGTTTTTTTTTATTAAATATACAAGTTAGTTAAAGTTTATTGCGGTCATAGACTGGCATCGTAAAAAGAATAAGCATGTTCAAAATAACTCTAATTATAACTGTGACAACTATAAATATAGAGTTAAACATAAAATGCTAAAGGATAAAAAAAAATATGGATTATGCTTTTTCCACTGAGTGAACAAATGAGTCTGTATATATAGAGACATATCACTTAATGAAATCACTTTCATTAAACACGGGATAAAATTAATTTCTGCAGCTTTCCTAAAGCCATTGCATACTTACATTCCCCACCCCCTTGCATTCAATTCTGTCCTGTCATGGAACCATGCTCACCTCACATGGCTGATCATGTCAAGTGTTAGCACCGCTTTATAAGGCCTTGGTAAAACCACACTTGGAATGCTGCAGGCAGTTTTGGTTGCCAAAATATATTTAAAAAGGTTGAGACTCTAGAAAGAGTACAGAGAAGAGCAACGAAGATGATCAGGGGACTGGAGTATAAAACATATAAGGAACGGTTGCTGGAATTGGGTATGTCTAGCTTAATGAAAACAAGGACTGTGGGTGACATGATAGCAGTCTTCCAATATCTAAGGGGCTGCCGCAAGGAAGAGGGAGTCAAGCTATTCTCCAAATCACCTGAAGGCAGGAGAAGAAGCAACGGATGGAAACTAACAGAATATAGAATAGAATAGAATAGAATAGAATAGAATAGAATAGAATAGAATAGAATAGAATGGAATGGAATGGAATGGAATGGAATGGAATGGAATGGAATGGAATGGAATGGAATAGAATAGAATAGAATAGAATAGAATAGAATAGAATAGAATAGAATAGAATAGAATAGAATAGAATAGCCCCTATACTGTCTCAGACAGGTGAAAGAAGAGACTAGACATTCACCTGTCTGAGACGGTATAGGTTCTCCTGCTTGAGCAGGGGGCTGGACTAGAAGACCTCCAAGGTCTCTTCCAGCTTCTATTCTATTCTATTCTATTCTATTCTATTCTATTCTATTCTATTCTATTCTATTCTATTCTATTCTATTCTATTCTATTCTATTCTATTCTATTCTATTCTACTCTATTCTACTCTATTCTATTCTTGAGCCACTCTTCCCAGCAATCTCTGGTGCTATGCAAATGCAATGCAAATTCAACCAGTGAGTCATAATTAGAAGGGCTATACAAATTAAAACCAAAAGAGTGACGTGGATAACTGTCCTGTATCGAAATTACAAAAAGGACTTGTTAAAACAATGAATGTTGTGGGAAGGGACAAAGGCAGAATAAAACAAGTTATAGGACATTATTTGAAGTAAGTAAGATCAAGAGTGTTAAAAGTAAAAGGACGGAATATAAAGTTGGTTTATTTGATCAAGGTTAAAATAGGTGTTTTCTCTCATTAAATCAGGATTGAATGATGAAACCTTGAGGATTTGTTTTTAAATAAGAGATGGGATACGAGGAGAAATAATTTGTTATATTTTAAGAGAAGGTGACGGATTATTAAAATTGTTTATACTTATGAGGAAGGGCAAGTTATTTCTTTATATGTTTCTTTTCTTCTTTTCTTCTTTTTTTCTCTTCTGTCTATTTTTTCTTTTCTGCACTTTCCATTTGTTCATTTTTTTTAGTTTATTTTAATTTTTAATCTTTGATATTACAATTCTTAATAAAATGGCTATTAAAAATAATTGAAAAAATATCTTAAAAACCATCAATAGTTGTTGTTTTTTCCTATCCTGAGAGGTAATTTTAAAGTAATTTAGTGTGGATTTTATTTATTACAAAAGATCTTTTTTCTATTCTGTTTTATCTGTAATTCTCTTTTCAAAAGGGCTTAATACACTGGACATCAAATGTAGAAAGCGTTATAAAAACAATTACATTTCTGTTATGTCAGGCTACCCTGTACATTTAAAGGGTGTTTTTTTAGTTAGTTGATATATTCAAATAAGCTAAGATATTAACAAAGATAAGCTTAATTAATCACTGAGGTTATTCGGTGGTTGAAATTCATTTTTCTTTTAGCCCATTAAATTATATATATTTTACCTGGGATGACTATATACCTTTTGGCGATTGGAAAGGCCATTATAAAATAGGCAACAGAAGCTACCAGCCTTAAAATGAAAGATCCTCTTCAATGTTTAAATGAAATATTTTTTATATCTTTCAAACAATCCTAAGGAACCTACAAATCTCTTCCAAAGTAAAATAACATTGCCATTAAGTCTCAGTCCTGACAATTAATCAACCAGAGCCCTGGTTGATTAATCTACTGATTAAACAAATTAAAGTGTGCAGTCCTAATAAAAAATGAATCATTAGTTCAGGTTAATGATGAACAATTGGCTTGTCTCACAGATCTCATTAGCCTTTAGCAAGTGTCATTTGGCTGAGTCTTAGAATAGTCTCATTTTTTTTCTTTTCTGAAAAATCTTCCCCGTTCATTCATTCCATTGAAAAAGTATGCACAGGAATAGCATGGACTCTGCACAATACTGATAAGACAGACTTTGAAGTAGTTCTCATGTAAAGGCCTTGCTCAAAAGTTAGATCTATGTTGACCCCTGTTGTTGTTGTTGTTGTTGTTGTTGTTGTTGTTGTTGTTGTTCTTCTTCTTCTTCTTCTTCTTCTTCTTCTTCTTCTTCTTCTTCTTCTTCTTCTTCTTCTTCTTCTTCTTCTTCTTCTTCTCCTTCTCCTTCTCCTTCTCCTTCTCCTCCTCCTCCTCCTCCTCCTCCTCCTCCTCTTCTTCTTCTTCTTCTTCTTCTTCTTCTTCTTCTTCTTCTTCTTCTTCTTCTTCTTCTTCTTCTTCTTCTTCTTCTTCTTCTCCTCCTCCTCCTCCTCCTCCTCCTCCTCCTCCTCCTCCTCATCATCATCATCATCATCATCATCATCATCAAATTAATTGGTCTTGGATGCAGTAAAGTGTGCTCACTTAGAAAGTCAGTTCACACAGTAGCGAAAACAGTTCTGGTATACAATTATGCTATTTCAGCAATTCCCCAGAGAAATATACAGTCTGGATCTGCTAAGAGTAGTTCTAAAGGCTTTGGGAATGTTAAAAGCTTTACAACAAAGATGGAATATACAAGAAATGGGTTATATACGAACAATTGATCAACCACAATATCTTGCTAGGATATTGTGAATGCTTGATGATCCCAAAGCTATCAAATTCTAACTCAACAAAGACTCTTAAATAAGCGTTATGGTTTCAGTTAAGGACCCTGGTGCCACAGTGGTTAGAGTGCAATATTGCAGACTAATTTTGCCAAATGCCAGCAGTTCAATCCTGACCAGCTCAAGGTTGACTCAGCCTTACATCCTTCTGAGGTCAGTAAAATGAGGACCCAGATTGTTGGGGGGCAATATGCTGACTCTGTAAACTGCTTAGGGAGGGCTGTAAAGCACTATGAAGTGGTATATAAGTGCTATTGCTATTGCTATTGACTCTGCCTTCCATCCTTCTGAGGTCAGTAAAATGAGGACCCAGATTGTTGGGGGCAATATGCTGACTCTGTAAACTGCTTAGAGAGGGCTGTAAGTCTATGTGCTATTACCATTGCTATTACCATTCATGAAATACATCCAAGGTTTTCAGAGCTCAAAAGAAGATGCATTCAAATGCTGATAATGATTTACTAATAGATACAAATATCATGCTGAGCTGCTCCAGTGACCTCTTTTAATCATTACATCTTTTTTTTATGGTTGCCTGAACTGCACCGGTACTTCTCAAGTATGAAATTTGGAGAGTTCTCTTTAGCTAGATTTATTGAGATGAAAAGGATGGGTTTTAAAGGGTTCCAGCAGCTGAACTAACTTTTCTATTGAGAACCGATATATCTCGAGATACATGAAGCTTGTACATGAGGTTTTATGCAAACCTGTTGCAACCCTGGAGCTTCTGTGGCTATGTTTGACATATGTGCTCTTTCCTGATAAAAGGTAAAAATGCAGCTGGCTTGTAATAACCGTTGCTTGAATATTTATAAGCCTGAGAACCAACTCCTGTAGTTAGCAGGACACTGACAAGTCTTTTAATGTGGAGAAAAGCAAAGTTTTACATTTAGGCAGGAAAAAAAATCAAAGATACAAGTACAGATTAGGCGAGACCTGGCTCAAAAACAGTAACTGGAGTCCTAGTGGATGATCACTTGACTATGAGTCAGCAGTGTGCAGCAGCAGCCAAAAAAGCTAACACAATCCTGGGTTGTATAAACAGAGGCATAGAATCAAGATCACATGAAGGATTAGTACAGCTTTATAAAACCCTAGTGAGACCACACCTGGAATACTGCAGTTAATTTTGGTCACCATATCACAAAAAGGATGTTGAGAGTTTGGAAAAAAATTCAGAGAAGAGCAACTAAGATGATCAAAGGCCTGGAGACTAAAACATACGAAGAATGGCTGCAGGACTTGGGTTTGGCTAGTCTAAAGAAAAGAAGAAATAGGGGTGACATGATAGCAGTATTCCAATATTTGAGAGGCTGCCACAAAGAAGAGGGAATCAAATTATTCTCCAAAGCACCAAAGGGCAAGACAAGAAACAATAGTTGGAATCTGATCAAGGAGAGAAGAAACTGGAATTAAGGAGAAAGTTCCTAACAATGAGGACAATTAACCAGTGAAACATTTGCCTTCAGAAATTGTGGGTGCTCCATCACTGGAGGTTTTTAAGAAGAGACTGGACAGTCACTTGTCTGAGATGGTATAGGTTCTCCTGCTTGAGTGAGGGGCTGGACTAGAAGTCCTCCAAGGTCCCTTCTAGAATATTCTATTCTATTCTAAGTAAGTCCAGAGTAAATATTTTTGGTTTTTCTCTGGTACACACTGCTGCTGCTAATGCTATCTGTTCAGTCAAGTCCAATTTCTGTGTATTCTACGGGATAGGTCTCACCACATCTTCCAATCTTGCACTATTTCTTTCAATTTTTCTATGCTCTGATTGGTTTTTAAAAAAACCTCCATCAAATGGATCATCAAGTAGTTCACCCAGACATTTCACTCAAGGCACAAATGACCAGGTTTGAATTGTCGTTCTTCAAACACATTATACCGAGACCTAGCTTTCTGAAAAAAATTGATAATGTTGGGAAACGTTGAAAAAAAAGAGAACAGGATGGTCAGCAACAAGATGGATGGAATTTATTTCATCAGAGATGGGTCCACCATTGGAAGATCCAAAGAACCATGTTGAGGACAGATGCTCTGGGAGAAAATTTATCTCTCTGATCACTAAGAGTTGACATTGACTTGATTGAACATAATCAATCATCTCATACACAGTATAAACTCTATCTCTTCAAATATTTCTCCAACTACTAGCAGCGTCCATGCCAATCTTCTTTTTATTTTTTTTATTTTTCTGTTCAATAAGTGTTAGGCTCATTTGTCACCATCTGTCCTTGGCTGGATCCATACTGTTGCTTGGGTGCTTTCCTAGACAATTTAGTCTAGAGCAGGGGTAGGCAACCTTGGCTCTTTTATGACTCGTGGACTTCACTTTCCAGAATTCCTGAGCCAGCATGGCTCAGCTTGGAAACCTCTCCCTTCCCCTCAGCATGGCTGGCTCAGGAATTCTGGGAGTTGAAGTCCACGAGTCATAAAAGAGCCAAGGTTGCCTACCCCTGGTCTAGAGGTTGAGGCACCAGGTTAGAAACCAGGCAACAGTGAATTCTAGTCCTGCCTTAGGCATGAAAACCAGCTGGGTCCCTTCCTTTCATCCCAACTTAACTCCAAGGATTGTTATGGGGAAAACGGGAGGAGGAAAAGAACATTAAATATGTTTGCCATTTATAAAGTAGTAGTAATAATAATAATAAAGACAGGATAAAAATAAAATAAATAAAAATAAAATAAACATTCCTGCATGCCTTGCAAATTGTGTTAGCTCTGGCAGAGGCATTACGTTTATGCCCTGTTCAAACACCGAACCGTCCATAATTGTATCTGACATCAACAACCAAGGAAACTTTCTCTCAAATTGGGCCTGTATTACAAACTAAGTAGGCATTTAAGCGAGTCCCTCCATATAGTGCATTTCGGGAGGAGTTTCAAAATACGTATCATGTCATTATTTCGGCACTAGGACTTTTGGCAATAGAGGTTCTAAGTTGTTTCTCGTGAACATTTTAAAGTTTTCAACACGCTCGCCGTGATCTTCAGTACAGACATTATTCCTCCTATTTCGCAGAGTTACAAACTATGTATCGTATCATTCCAAGAAAATTAGTCCAGTTCCTGGCGTGCTCCTGCGTTCCAGTCCCAGAGAAGTGAACATCATAAATGCAAAGAAAAATTCAAAGCACCTTATTGGTCTATTCCATATCTTAAATCATTAGGATGATTTAAGGCTTCACTTAAAATGGGGATTCTTTGTTCTGTGTCACAATGTCCCCTGAATTATCCAAGTGGTCTCCCTTCCAATTCATAGCTCTGAATTGCTGAGTTCATGATGACAGAAAATTGAACCTGACAAGACTTCCCTGTCTGTTTCTTAGCTACCTCCCAAGTAAAGTCAGGCCTGGGCAGAAAAATGTACTCTAGAATGTTTCCTTTCATTAAAAACGTCAGTAAAAATGAAAAATATTATAATTAGTGTATAGATAAATCTACAGCTCACGAATTGCATTAAATCCCACCTCCTCTCTTTCTCTTCTCTCTCTTTCTCTCTCTCTCTCTTCTCTTCCTTTCTCTTTTCCTTGTCTCTGTCTTCTCTCTTCTCTCTTTCTCTCTTTGTCTTCTCTCTCTCTCTCCTCTCTCTCTTCTCTCCTCTCTCATCCTCCTCTGTCTTCTATCTTTCTCTCCCTCCTCTCTTCTCTCTCTCTTCTCTCTCTTTTTCTCCTCTCTCTCTCCTCTCTCTCCCTCCTCTTTCTCTTCTCTCTCTCTTCTTTTTCTCTTCTCTCTCTCCCTCACCTTTCTCTTCTCTCTCTTCTTTTTCTCTCTTCTCTCTCTTCTTTTTCTTTCTTCTCTCTCTCTTCTCTCCCTCTCCTCTCCCTCCCTCCCTCCCTCCTGTCTGTCTTTTCTCTTCTCTCTTCTCTCTCTCTCTCTCTTTCTCTCCATCCTCTCTGTCTTCTCTCTTCTCTCTCTCTCTCTCTCTGATATTCTGCTGCCTGCTGCATTCATTTTTGGTGAAATGTGATTCTTTAGATCTGAACTTTGGATTTCAAATGAAAGTTATTTTTTAAAAAGCTCCCCATTCTAGGAAGGGAGAACAAAAAAAAAGCTAATGTAGAAATCTAAAGATTATAGAGGAAGGCTAGAAAGGGGAACGAAATGATCCATACTTTGATACCTTTTCTTCCACAAAATGAAAAGGTTTTTTTTTTCCCCATCAACCAAAGAACTTCTTCACTTCGATATTTGGTAAAGTGGTCGTGCTGTTTCTTTCAGATCCCAGCTGTGGGGAAATTTGCCCTGGAGATCAAGCAGATTTAAATGAGCATAGAAACGTCTAGATCACCCAAATGGTTTGCCAGTGGACCTCATATCTTTGATAAATCACTTTTTTAAAAAACAAAAACAGCAGTAACAAATGACTGGCTTGCCATAAGAAATATGACTGCAGGTACACAAGGAAGAAAATAGTGATGGATGTTTTAAAGATATTAGTGATTTGATTCTTATAATGCATTGTCTGGTGAATTATATTATTTAATGAGTGGAGAATCCAAGAAAGTTTTTTTTGCCAGATGTCTAAATGCAAATGTGGAAGAGAAAGAACTGTACTAGCTGAGGAACACCGATAAAGCAGGTTACCTAGTTTGGGTCACGAAAGATCTGCAAGAAAACCACCAAGCTCAGAGAGCACCAAGGACCCCTCATGTCAATCTTGAGCTACAAATATTCTCCTTTATTGGTACTGATAAAGCCAACCGTTTCGTTAATGAGCTATCAAGGAATGAATCAGAAATTCCTTCCTGATTTCAACCCAAGGAATACTTCTTCTGCCATAGCTAAAGTTAAAATATTGATAATTGGGGGGTTCCACAGGGTGGAGAGTGTAAAAAAAAAAGTCAAGATGGCAACTGGATTTTTTTTTTTTTTACTTTTATCCCATATCTGTGCATGTCCCTGCTGAGAACAGAACTGCATCAGCAGGTGAAAATTTCAGGGCTGATTGTAGTCTCTAATTCTTGATACGCAAAAAGAGTTCTTGATTCAACCTCTTTCCTGTTATCTTTCCCTGAGGATCTTAGGAGTCGGTCTTTTACATAAAAATATAGCCAATCTCCTCCTCCTCCTCCTCCTCCTCCTCCTCCATCAATCACAGATTGGCCATCAATTCCCAGTGCTGAGTTACTGGCCAGAAAGAACAAATATTAATTAGATGATGTTGCTTCCTAAACTCTGTACACTCCATGCTCATAACATTCTGATATGAGGCTAGATATTGAAAATACCAAGCGTTTCAAGGATCACTTTCAGAAGTATATTAAAATGGATTCAGAAGGGTTGGGAGACAGTTAAGTCTGATTCTCTGGCAGATCAAGTCAAGAAAAGGCCTCACGTTCATCCTGCATACTAAGCTCGGCTGAGATTAAATCTGCCTGGTTTTCTTTCAAACTCAGTTGTTTTGTGTGACCCCAGCTAGTTTGGTTCAATTAGCTTTTGTTGCATTGTGCCTGCTCAGAAAACGAGTTAATTCAGTAACTACGGTGAGAAACACAACAAAGGGAGGCTACTTCATAGCGCTGTTGTAAGGTTTCGTGGCTTGGGAAAATATTTCGAATTATTCACAGCGAGTCTGCCCCCTCAATTATTAATGAACAGAGAGCATGAAAAGTAGAATAGAAAGAGGAAGAGGGAAAAAAATGAGTGGATCCTGACTGGATTTTTAGTATGCATGCATTTTTTAGTATTTACTTCCAAAAGAGCCCTTCTCCTTTCATACATGAAAAGTTCAGTTAGAAAGAAAATGATGTTGTACACCACACATCTATGCTAATAAATTTGGAAGATCTATTACAGTGGACATATGTGAAATTTTGGAACAAAGCAAAGGTATAAGGCAAAACCTGGCTCAACACCAGTAACTGTGAGAGGGACCTTGGAGTCCTAGTGGACGATCATTTAAAAATGAGCCAGCAGCAAAAAAAAAGCAAATAAAATCTTTAGTACCGTTTTATAAAGCCTTAGTAAGGCCACACCTGGAATACTGCATCCAGTTTTGGTCACCACATTACAAAAAAGATGTTGAGACTTTGGAAAAGTGCAAAGAAGAGCAACTAAGCAACTAAGGTCATCATAATCATCATCACATTTATTATGACATCCCCACACACACTCCAAAAGACTTTCAGTGACTATCTTGATGATCAAAAGTTGTAAGACATGGCTAATCAGAAGAAACTGCTTAAAACCTGCGAATAATAACCAAATCTGTTATAAGGCTAAACTCTACATAGTTGGCCATGTCAATCAACACGTTAGTTTTTGCCTGCACTTGACCCAGTTAAACATATTAGAGGAACAAGCTCTTTCTTGTACTCTAACTTGTTTTAAAAAAAACCCGTGCTTTATTTATTAATGTGCATTTTTCCCCTCTTTATTGTAAGCTCTGGGAAATTACATTATAGAAACTGGAAATACCCAGTTTTGGCAAATCAAGGCTTTAAAAAAACAGACTGTTTTGCCATATCAGAAGAATCAAAAATGGGATTCATCCCTGCACCAAATATTTTCTTTCAATTTATTTTATGTTTGTTTGTTTGTTTGTTTGTTTGTTTGTTTGTTTAGTTAGTTAGTTAGTTAGTTAGTTAGTTAGTTAGTTAGTTAGTTAGTTAGTTAGTTAGTTACTTAGTTAGTTAGTTACTTAGTTAGTTAGTTAGTTACTTAGTTAGTTAGTTAGTTAGTTAGTTAGTTGTTGTTGTTAGTTGCGAAGTCATGTCCGACCCATCGCGACCCCATGGACAACATTCCTCCAGGCCTTCCTGTCCTCTACCATCTTCTGGAGGCCATTTAAGCTCAGGCCTACTGCTTCAGTGACTCCATCCAGCCACCTCATTCTCTGTCGTCCCCTTCTTCTATTGCCCTCTATCTTTCCCAGCATTAGGCTCTTCTCCAGTGAGTCCTTCCTTCTCATTAGGTGGCCAAAGTACTTGAGTTTCAACTTCAGGATCTGGCCTTCTAAAGAGCAGTCGGGGTTGATCTCCTCTGGGACTGACCGGTTTGATCGCCTTGCAGTCCAGGGGACTCGCAGGAGTCTTCTCCAGCACCATAGTTCAAAGGCCTCGATTCTTTGGCGCTCAGCCTTTCTTATGGTCCAACTTTCACAGCCATACATTGCAACTGGGAAAACCATGGCCTTGACTATATGTACTTTTGTTGGCAGGGTGATGTCTCTGCTTTTTAGTATGCTGTCTAGATTTGCCATAGCTTTCCTCCCCAGGAGCAAGCGTCTTTTAATTTCTTGGCTGCAGTCCCCATTTGTATCCCACCTTTATTGTTTATGTTTTTTTTACAAATAATTCAAGGCAGCAAACATATCCAACATGCCTTCCTCCTTCTATTTTCTCCACAAAAACAATCCTGTGAGGTGGGTTGGGCTGAGAGAGAGAGAGAGGGACTGGCCAAAGTCACCCAATTGGCTTTCATGGCTAAGGCAGGACTAGAATTCACCATCTCCTGGCTTCTAGCCTAGTGCATTAATCACTAGACCAGGGGTAGGCAACCTTGGCTCTTTTATGACTCGTGGACTTCAACTCCCAGAATTCCTGAGCCAGCATGAGGGAACTATGGCCTCCTTCATCACTCGTGGACTTCAACTCCCAGAATTCCTGAGCCAGCATGGCTCAGCTTGGAAACCTCTCCCTTTCCCCTCAGCATGGCTGGCTCAGGAATTCTGGGAGTTGAAGTCCACGAGTCATAAAAGAGCCAAGGTTGCCTACCCCTGGACTAGGCCAAACTGGGTTTCTTCCTCAAAAGCTGTAGAAGTCACCGTAAAATTTGAACGCTGGTTTTCATTTCAAGATCTTTGATGCCCAAACTTATATTAGGGGTCAAATATGGAAACCCAAGGAGGATCCATAGGGAAATGATGCAAATATTAAGGGCACTTTCTGCGTTGGTTTATGTATCATATATGCAGATAATGCTTTTTAAAAAAAAGGAAGAACGGATAATAGCAACATGGCTGAGTAGGTTTTATTTATATAGCTCACCAAAGCCACACAAATAGGCCCCAGCTGGTCATTCAATTTTCTGTGAGCAAACATATTAACAATGTAAATGTATCACGGCTATAAAATAATGTTAGATTCACGCTAGTAGGGGTAATAGCTAATCTTTTTGTATCTATTTCCTGGCTCTCGTTTGATGATTAGCATCAGAAAGCTCTTAATTACCCCCCTTATGGCCTTACAACATGCAGACAAGTTGTCTGAAAAAAATAATAATAATAACGGTGATCAATCAACCGGCAGTTTGGTTGAAACATAACCATTTCGGGAGAAAAGTTGTAGGGCTAGGATGTGCATTTATTTGTGATGCAAGACAGGGCATGTTGGACTCCAAGGCCAAGTGGTTTTCTACAGCGTATAAGACCACTCATAAACTGTAATATCTGTCTACAATTTTTGAAGCAGTTATGGTGCAATCCTTGGAAAAGATATGGCTGATGCAGACACGGTGCCATTGAAAGCATCTCTGAAGTACCTTTTTGCTTTCAAATCTGAAGGACTGCACAGCCTTCGTGCACATGTTCATTAAAAGACAAAAAAAGTGTCACCCAGAGCAGAGGCCCCCAACCTTTTGGGCACCAGGGACCAGTTCCGTGGAGAGAGATTTCTCCACAGACTGGAGGGGGCGTGGTTTCCTGTACTGCCGGCATCCCGTGGATGGGGCTTTGCTTGTTTGCGTGGACCGGTTGCTGGCATGCCACGGACCAGTGCTGGTCCATGGACCGGAGGTTGTGGACCCCTGATCCAGAGCAAACATTTTAATTTTTTTTTTTTACAAAAAAGTTCTAATAAAAGATCCAACCTATTTAGTTAAATGACCACTAGGAGGCAGTATAGAATACGTTTTATCCTTGTTGGGTATCATCAAAGGTAGACGAAGAACTGAAGAAGCTTCTCTGATGTGAAGCGAAAAGTCTTCAAGGAAAAACTAAGAAAGTCTGGTTGCCTCTTGAAAAAGCACCTGTGGGACGATCGGAGATAGATCTTATCCTAGGGCAGGGGTAGGCAACCTTGGCTCTTATATGACTCGTGGACTTCAACTCCCAGAATTCCTGAGCCAGCATGGGGGAACTATGGCTCCTTTATGACTCGTGGACTTCAACTCCCAGAATTCCTGAGCCAGCCATGCTGAGGGGAAAGGGAGAGGTTTCCAAGCTGAGCCATACCGGCTCAGGAATTCTGGGAGTTGAAGTCCACGAGTCATAAAAGAGCCAAGGTTGCCTACCCCTGTCTTAGGAGAATGTCATTAAAGGAGGACATTTCAAGAAACCAGAACTCATTCTTCGTTACCTAACTGCAGGTGGTCCTGGATGAAGGACCAGTCAACGTTATAAGAGACTCAAAAAAAAGTTATTTACGACCGGTCCTCAAAGATACGGCAACCACAACAGTCCCCTTCAATAGCCACACGGTTGCATTTCAAATGCTTGGCAACCAGTTCACACTTACTTTATGACATTTAACAATCTGACAGGGACCTGCAGTTGTAATAAACAGTTTAACAAGGTTACTCCTGAAATATTTTAATATGTTATTAAATTAGTAATTGAGAAGCTTGGTAGATTAAACCTCTACGTAACCTAACACACTGTTCTTTTAATAAACTATTCAGCGTCTTATTAATCTACTCGGCGTCTTAATCATCTACTCAGTGTCAAGGAGAGAAGCAACAGTGAGGACAATTAATCAGTGGAACAGCTTGCCACCAGAAGTTGTGGGTGCTCCGTCCCTGGAGGTTTTTAAGAAGATACTGGACAGCCATTTGTCTGAAATGGTATAGGGCAAGGGTAGGCAACCTTGGCTCTTTTATGACTCGTGGACTTCAACTCCCAGAATTCCTGAGCCAGCCATGCTGAGGGGAAAGGGAGAGCTTTCCAAGCTGAGACATGCTGGCTCAGGAATTCTGGGAGTTGAAGTCCACGAGTCACAAAAGAGCCAAGGTTGCCTACCCGTGTCCTAGGGGTTTCTAATGGCCCAGAGTCACCCTATAGGAGAGATGAGCGCCATAAAAATGTCATGAATAAATAAACCATTAAATAAATAAATAAACCAGCTCCAGGAACTCAAATTATGGACCTCTGCGTTTTAGAAGACTATGAAGCCTTTGGAATTCTGCTGCTCAGTTTCCTTGTTAGAAGGGATAAATAGAATGACATATATACAGTCCATACACACACACACCCCAAAGTTCTCAAAGGGAGATTCTCAAGTAGACCGGTCCAGAAACAGGCCTGATGAGCTAATTCTACTTTACTGCAAGACCGTATTAACAGAGTCTTGCAAGTTTTTTTTAGTATGCATGCATTTTTTAGTATTTACGTCCAAAAGAGCTCTCTTCTCCTTTCATACATGAAAAGTTCAGTTAGAAAGAAAACGATGTTGTACGCCACACATCTATGCTAATAAATTTGGAAGATCTATTACAGTGGACATATGTGAAATTTTGGAACAAAGCAAAGGTGTAAGGCAAAACCTGGCTCAACACCAGTAACTGTGAGAGGGACCTTGGAGTCCTAGTGGACGATCATTTAAAAATGAGCCAGCAGCAAAAAAAAGCAAATAAAATCTTTAGTACCGTTTTATAAAGCCTTAGTAAGGCCACACCTGGAATACTGCATCCAGTTTTGGTCACCACATTACAAAAAAGATGTTGAGACTTTGGAAAAAGTGCAAAGAAGAGCAACTAAGCAACTAAGGTCATCATCATCATCATCACATTTATTATGACACCCCCACACACACTCCCAAAGACTTTCAGTGACTATCTTGATGATCAAAAGTTGTAAGACATGATAAATCAGGGTGGGTCTTTCTCTGCCCATTATGAAGCTGAAGGCTCAGGTAATTAATTTATCTAAATAAGTTTGCTTTCCCCAGCATACTGGATTCCAGTTCAGAGACTTCAGGAGGGACTGACTATATATATATATATTGTTTAAAACAAGAAAGAGATTTTCATATCTTGAAACCACAAGCTGAAAAGCTAAGGTGTTAGGTTTGTCTGATAAGAGATTGTTTCAGGAATAACAGTTAGGGGATTTGTGTATCTATATAGCTACCATAACTCTGTAAGTGTCATTTCCAGCCCACATATTTAACGGTAAGGGTATTGCTGCAACGGTGACACAGACGATATTCACAGACATGGCCAATGGAGCAGTCTGTTCATGGTTTTGGTTTTTTTTTAAATCAATGAACTATATTGCAGTTTGTTTTGGCATGGTGGAAAATTGTGCAAGGAGGCAGATTCCAAAAAACATTGCCAAGAAAACTGCAAGGACTAGAACTGGGTTGGTGCACAGTTTGATGGTCTTCCTGGACTCATGGCTGCTGCTTGAGTGGCAGGTGGCAGCTGTTGCTAGGGAGGCCTTGACACAGATTCATCTCATGCGCTAATTGAATCAGAAAATGGCCACGTCCTTTTGGCTGTGATTTGTTCTCCAAGTTTGTTTCAACATAATTTCTGAACGTTTCGTTACCAAACTCGGTAATATCATCAGCAGACATTTTCTTGTCCTATTCTCCTTAGCTTATAAATGTCTTATGTGTCAGTGTTGGTCCGTTGGTCATGCGATTGGTTGTTTGTTTGGAGCTGTATTTGAATTCTGAGCACCTGATTGGTTCTCTTGTTGAACGGTCTGGTTTCTTACCTATTCACAGGGCCACATCGTGACAAGCTGTAAGCTGTGGAACTGTACAGAAATAGAAGGAACGAAAGGGCAATGAAGGTCAAGATGTGTCCTTCATCTTTTCAGAGAGCAGGACATGAAGTAATGGATTTAAGGTAGAGGAAGGTAAATTTTAATCGAACATCAGGGGAAAAAAAAAAACCACCGGAGATGTTTTAATTTATAGTGTTGTGTGAAGCAAGACAGTAGCACTCAATGCCCTGGGTGGCTTCTTCCAAATTTATGATTTCACGAGCAGGGCCTCCTCCGATGGTCTTTGTCATCACCTCCCAAATAGTTCAGGCCATTATATGTCCAGAAGGAAAATTTGAACCTGGTTTAGTAGCTCACGGGTAATCCCTGCCATCCACATGGGCAGCTGCAGCGTCTAATAAAAATACAAGAAGGGTCCTGCGCGGAGTACTTTTTAATGATCTAAGCATAAAATTGCCTTTGGAATTATGTACTCTCTTTTCAGTAAGATCACTTCATTTTAACCGATCCTTCAGTTCAACAGACTTCTTTAGGGCCATAAATCAAGCTTTTACATGGCAGCCCCTTATTACCAATCATTCATAAGTCTCTCTCGCTCTCTCTTCCTCCTCCCTCTCTCCCTCTCTGTCTCTGTCTCTCTGTCTCTCTCTCTGTCTCTGTCTCTCTCTCTCTGTCTCTGTCTCTCTCTCTGTCTCTCTCTGTCTCTCTCTGTCTCTCTCTGTCTCTCTCTCTGTCTCTCTGTCTCTGTCTCTCTCTCTCTCTGTCTCTCTGTCTCTCTGTCTCTCTCTGTCTCTCTGTCTCTCTCTCTCTCTCTCTGTCTCTCTCTCGTATCTCTGTCTCTGTTCTCTCTTCTCTCTAGTCTCTTGTCTCTCTGTCTCTCTGTCTCTCGTCTCTCTCTCTGTCTCTCTCTGTCTCTCTCTCTTGTCTCTCTCTCTGTCTCTGTCTCTGTCTCTCTGGTCTCTCTCTCTCTCTCTGTCTCTCTCTCTCTCTCTCTGTCTCTCTCTCTATGTCTCTTTGCTCTGCTCTCTCTCGTCTCTCCTCCTCTCTCTGTCTGTCTCTTCTGTCTCTGTCTCTGTCTCTCTGTTTCTCTTCTGTCTCTGTCTCTCTCTCTGTCTCTCTCTCTCTCTCTCTGTCTCTCTCTGTCTCTCTCTGTCTCTCTCTCTCTATGTCTCTCTGTCTCTCTGTGTCTCTCTCTCTCTCTTTCTCCTCCCTCTCCCTCTCTGCAGTCATTTCCAAGGGAAAAGAAATAGTTATTTTATTTCCATTCCTACCTAATAGTAAAAAGAAAACGATGGCTTAGTTTTTTGGAAAAAAAAAGAAGAACTGTGTCTCTACTCCAGCTAATTTTTCCTTCGAACTAGAGTTACAAGCAATATACAACTGTCAAACATTCCCTTTAGATAAGAGTGTCAGAAATGTTTGATGATCTTAAAGTTTTGAATGTTCTGTAGTTTCTTTAGCATAATAATTTCATCTCTGGGAGACAATTGAAGGCAAGAAATAAAAAATAACTCCATGTTCGTTCTTCATTGTTGCAGTCAACAAATCTTCTGTTTCACTGCTATCCTTTAACGAGGTGGTTCTGAATGCAGCCTCAAAAGTTCAAAATTTCCTCTGCGTCGTGCAAATAGTTGCTGATTTCTTTGAAATCAAAAAGAAAAGAAAAGAAAAGAAACAAAGAGAGGTCAGCCTAACTTATTTCCGTCCTCTCTGGAAATGCGTTGCCACAGATTTTGAGCAAATCAGTTTTAACGGTCCATTAATCAAATAGTCACTACAACCAGCTAGTGGCTCCCAATAAGAAAATAACAAAGGAAAGAGAAACATTGGCACAAAAACTTGTTGGAAAGGCTTAAATAAAATCCAGAGCTTAACAAACGTATCACTAGCCCAGTGTCTAAAGGATCATTTGACAAACCATAGTACAAAATCCGGCTCTAGTAGTAAAAGCCTTAGCTGTAGCTCTTAACAAAAAGCAAATATACATCCAGTTTTGGTCACCACATTACAAAAAAGAAGTTAAGACTTTGGGAAAAAGTGCAAAGAAGAGTAACTAAGACGATTAAAGGCCTGGAGACTAAAACATATAAAGAACGGTTGCAGGATTTGGGAATGGCCAATCTTAGAGAAAAGAAGGACTAGGGGGGACATGATAGCAGTCTTCCAGTATTTGAGAGGCTGCCACAAGGAGGAAGAGCTCAATTTATTTTCCAAAGCACTAGAAGGAAAGACAAGAAGCAATGGATGGAAATCAATCAAGGAGAGAAACAACCTGGAATTAAGGAGAAGCTTCCTAACAGTGAGGACAATTAACCAGTGGAACAGCCTGCCTCCAGAAGTTGTGGGTGCTTCATCACTGGAGGTTTTTAAGAAGATACTGGACAGTCACTTGTCTGAAATGGAATAGGATCTCCTGCTTGAACAGAGGGCTGGATTAGAAGACCTCCAAGGTCCCTTCCAGCTCTATTCTGATTCTGATTCAAGAAGCGTATTTCTAAAATAATCAAAAATGCCAGCAAGGACTGTGATGTGGAGGCTATTGTACATCTTGGCACTAACGATCTGTCCCAAAAAGATGTACTCTCTGTGCAGAATGATTTCCAGAGCTTGGGGCAGGAACTTAGCAGAATAGGCTGTAGGCTTACTTTTTCAGAGGTTTTACCAGTGTATAAGGAGCAAAATGGAAAAGGCCAGCGTATAGCAGAATTCAATATGTGGCTAAAGGAGTGGTGTAAAGGGGAAGGCTTTGGATATATTAGTCACGATGTCTGTAGCTGGTCTAATGAAAAAATGTACAAAAGAGATGGTTTGCATCCATCAAAGAAAGGGACTGAGTTACTCAGCTATAAATTCACAGATTTTCTGGAGGAATATTTAAACTAAACAGCGGGGACAGTGAGTTAATTGATACAGAACATCCCTGTCCCCGGCAATCTAACAATTATAGGGTTATCAGTGCATGTAACATAGATGTGTGTGTGGACAAGAATATCAACCTTGCTGTCAAGCAAAATCAAGCTTCTAATAGCAAGTGCCACACAAAGTGCACTAACAAAATAGGTGGTAAGACAATAGGGGAACTCAGGCACCACACAGGTTACGTAGAAAGTAAACACAGGGTCAGTCATAAAGGACTCAAATGTCTATATACCAATGCACAGAGTATGAACAGCAAACAGGGTGAATTAGAAATTCAGGCTAATGAGGGCAGATATGATATTGTTGCCATTACGGAAACATGGTGGGATGAAACCCACAAATGGAACACAAGGCTAGAGGGATTTAAATTATTTAAAAGAAACAGACCAAATAAAAGAGGAGGTGGAGTTGCTCTATATGTAAGAAATAACTACATCTCTACAGAACTAGAGCACAACAATGATGAAAACTGTCTTGAATGCATTTGGGTCAATATAAAAGGGGGGGGGAAATGACATTGCCATAGGTGTATACTACAGGCCAGCCAACCAAACAGAGGAAATAGATGAACTTTTTGCTAGTCAGCTAACTAAGGTATGTAGGAAGCACATCACAATAGTAATGGGGGACTTTAACTACCCTGACATCAACTGGGAGACAAACTCTGCACCAAGTGGAAGATCAAACAGATTCCTTGCAAACCTAGCAGACAACTTTGTCTCCCAAAAAGTAGAGAAGGGAACTAGGGGATTAGCCATTTTGGATCTAATTCTCACTAACAGAGATGAAATGATAGAAGGTGTTGAAGCCATAGGAACCTTGGGAGGAAGTGATCATGCAATATTGGAATTCATCATTATGGAAGCACAAGCACTAGAACACAGTCAAACTAGAGTCTTGGACTTCAAGAGAGCTAATTTCAATAAACTTAGAGAGGGTTTGGGAAGGATTCCATGGATGAGAATCCTCCAGGGGAAAACAACACAAGACGCTTGGGAAATTTTGAAAAGCGAGATAATAAAAGCCCAGTCTAGCACAATACCAACAAAGAGGAAAAATAACAGCTCTCAAAAGAAACCAGCATGGCTGCACAAAGAACTCCCTGATAAATTGAAAGATAAAAAGGACAAGTATAGAAAGTGGAAAGAGGGACACATAACTAAATCAGAATATCAGCAAATAGCCCGAGCCTGCAAAGA
>JALGBA010003010.1:0-13812 GCA_023970755.1 Azemiops feae | reverse complement strand
TTTGTGGACTTCAAGTCCCAGAATTTCCCAGCCTGCATGCAGTTTGCAGGTAACTAAATGGTTTATCCAGGGAAAGCAGGAACTGTATTAAATTGGACTCCAGGGTTGACCGAGTACACCACCTCCAAATTTGTGACGTCCCCTAAAATTTGCTGGCAACCCCCAAGTGATCGCAATAAATAAATAAAAACACAAACGTATTTATTTAGCGTATGGCACAATACACTCCGACAGTATCTTTTCACTAGCCTCCACTAGTTGTGACACTGCTTAGGTTTTACAAAAGCAGCCAAGGCCATTAAGTGATGATCCAGTCAGAGCTGAAGAACCTTCTTGTATGAGAAGCGAAACGTCTTCAAAGAAAATCAAGAAAGTCCAGTTGCCTCCTGAAAAAGCATCTTTGGGACAATTATGACCCGGACGACTGAGAATCTCCATAGACAGTGAGAGACAATGCGGGATACTTAAGGCACTGGACTAGAAACCGGAAGACTGTCGGTTCTACTCCCACCTTAGGCATGAAAGTCAACTGTGGTGACCTTGGGGTCAGTCCTTCTCTCTTGGTCCTAGTAAGGAGGCAATGCCAAACCACCAGCTTCCCATCATAGCTATCTGCAATTGCATTGACGCACCACCGAATGTGTGCAGCTGGGGCCTGTGCACACCTGCAACATATCGTGTAGATCTATCTATCTATCTATCTATCTATCTATCTATCTATCTATCTATATATCTATCTATCTATCTATCTATCTATCTATCTATCTATCTATCTATCTATCTATCTAATATAAAGGAGGCTGCACTTCAATGGTTAGACGGCCTATTGGTATCTGAACAAAAATCTTTTTAACATTTATATTTTATTGTGTTTTTCTAATCTAGGTGAAATGTTAATATATACTGCTAGTCCATGTATGATATGCCATACGCTAAATAAATAAGTGTAACAAAACCGCAATCAAGTAAAATACCAGCGGACACCTCATCAACTGCTAGGACAAGCCATAAAGTATAAAGCGAGAGCAAATTCCTCTTCTCTTCTAGCATTATGATGTTACTAGTTGCGGTCACGAAAGTCTGCAAGAAAACCACAAAGCTCAGAGAGCACAAGGACCCCTGAAGAGACAATGTGTGGATGATGGACCAAGTGGCCCCTAGCTCCGGCTTTATATTTTTATATATAACAATGATATGCGTCCCTTGTGTTTTGTGTGGGCGCCAGCACGTGAGAGGGTGTATGATAAATACTATATAATTTATATTATGATGACATTTATCTGCCCCATCTCGCCTAGAGGTTAGGAAAAGCACCTTTAGCTTCCCAGTCAGTCAATTATGGCTGGAAGTGAAAGCTGGAGGCAGCCGAGCCGAGATTTCCTCCCTCCTCTTTCCCCTCGCACTTATCATATCGCCAGATAGATGGCACCATGCACACTAGAAGCAGTGCCCGCAGGCTCCACCGCCCGACCTGTTTCTTCCATCCAAACCCTCCATTCCAGATTCACCCGACTGGGATTGCCTCGATGCCTATGCTTTGCGACGTAAAACTGTGCCGAAAGAAATAGACCTTTTTAATGGGATTTTAAAGTTATTATCCTCTATCTTTATTAGTAACGCCTTATTAATGTTAATAGGGCGAAGGGAAGCCTTTTTGCTGCGACGCGGGGACACAAAAACATCACCTAATATTACTGAGGTTTCATTAATAAATACTACACTTAAAACTCCATTTAAAAGCTTTATTTCTTTTTGCGGCTGCTCGGCTCACCTGCGGCAGTACGAGGCTTTTTTCCCTTCTTGCGGCAGCGTAGAGCAGAAGAGAGGACAGGAAGGTGCCGACGGATGACTAAAAGCAACGGACAAGACGTCGGCCGTAATAGGAAGGTCGATTCCAAATGACCTGGGGGATGGCCAATTTGGACGGACGGGAGGCCGCCATGCCGAGAAGGTCTAGGTGTTAATGCTATGGGACGGAAAAACGTGCCCTCCTGTGGTCAAAACGGGCATTGCGGCCGCCGAAATAAATAAACCTTTTGAATGGGATTTTAAGGTTATTCTTCTCTATCTTTATTATTAACGCCTTATTAATATTAATAGGGCGACGGGAGGCCCTTTTGCTGCGACCCTGGGGCAGAATAAGATAACCTAATATTAGTAAGGTTTTATTAATAAAGAATAATAAACTTAAAACGCCATTTAAAAGGTTTATTTCTTTGGTGGCTGCTGCACCTGCTTGTCCCTTAGCGAGAGATGGCGCGGCCTTCAAAAAGGCCTGTAATGATGAATTAGGGTTACTTTGATAGGTGCTAACTTTAAAGATAAACCTCACCAAACATACATAAATTTATTGCTATGGTTAATATTAAAATGAGTGAGATTAGATTTTACCTTCGCTGCTAGTTTTGAAACTGACGCATTTATTAAAATGTTTTATGTCTACCTACATCACACTAATTTCTTGCTGCATCTTAGTTTTCATATCTTCTAGTAGGCCAAGTCGTGAATATCATTTCCCTGGGTGCAAAAACGACCGCTAGTCAATTGGGCGTGGAAGGTGCCGGCTAGATGAAGGAGGGAGGCATGGTTTTAGTACCACCTTAGGTATGGAGAAACCGCTTTGGGCCAATTCCTCTCTAGTCAGCCTAAGTCCAACCCTAACCTAGGGCTGTTGCTGCCATGGCGAAATAAGAGAAGAAGGCGCATTAGATTATTTGCCGCCTTGAGTTATTATAAAAAATAACAAAGGCTGATTAAAAAATATGCAAAAATTAGAGCGGCTTTGGTATAGTCGTGGTTAGGCAGCAGACTAAAAGTGGGAGGTCTGTGAGTTCTAATCTGCTTTTAGGAGCAGAAAAAGTCATCTGGGTCAGTCACTCCAAAACCAGCTTTGGGCCAGTCACTCGCTCTCGGCCCTAGGAAGGAAGCAACGGCAAACCATGTGTCTGAAATGGTATAGGGTTGCCTGCCTAAGCAGGGGGTTGGACTAGAAGACCTCCAAGGTCCCTTCCAACTCGGTTATTCTATTCTAACCGCAGCTGGGGGGGGAAACCTTGCCAAGAAAACCGCAGGGATTTGGTCAGGCAATGGCCAGGAGTCGAGACTAAGTGGAAAGCACCAAATAATATTAACAATAACAGCAATAACTTACTAAACGCCCGGCTCCCTCCGGTGATGTTACTAGAAGGGAGTGCGAACACAGGCAATTGAGTTCATCGGGCAACGCGTGTCGTGGGAACGCAACTCCTAGTACCCACGCCGCCCATGAAAAGGCGGCGTCGAGCGGCAGATTCGGGGAAGCTTCCCTGAAGCCCCCGCCTCACCTGGCCTTGCTGCAAACGCAGCAGCGCCGCCGGCTCCACCTTTGCCTTCTCCTTCGCCCTGGGACAGCCTTCTCGGGGCGTCGCCGGGCTGTGACACCATCAGAAGGCGCGCCCTTATTTCGGCAGAGAAGCCGAAAGGCACCATAGAGGTAGGAAAGGAGAGCGGAGGAAAGACTGGGCTTTCCGCTCTTGAAACCGTCGAACTTGGGAATCGCCATAGAAATGTAACCAGAGAGCTCGGATGGAAATAGTAGAGCGGCCGGTAGAACCAAGACTTCCGAGTTTGCTGGAGCATATATGGAGGAAGACTTTGGATTGGAGTTAAGTACGGAAAAAAGACAATGCAGAAATCTGGATTGTATTGGGGGCGCCCTATATAAAAGCCCCCCGCAAAGGTGGAGTGTCACAGAGTGTCACATCCATTCCCAGCCAGCAGGGGACAAGTTTAATCCCTGTAAGTCATCCAGCGTTTCTCAAACTTGGCAATTTTTGTGGACTTCAAGTCCCAGAATTCCCCAGCCTGCATGCAGTTTGCAGGTAACTAAATGGTTTATCCAGGGAAAGCAGGAACTGTATTAAATTGGACTCCAGGGTTGACCGAGTACACCACCTCCAAATTTGTGACGTCCCCTAAAATTTGCTGGCAACCCCCAAGTGATCGCAATAAATAAATAAAAACACAAACGTATTTATTTAGCGTATGGCACAATACACTCCGATAGTATCTTTTCACTAGCCTCCACTAGTTGTGACACTGCTTAGGTTTTACAAAAGCAGCCAAGGCCATTAAGTGATGCTCCAGTCAGAGCTGAAGAACCTTCTTGTATGAGAAGCGAAACGTCTTCAAAGAAAATCAAGAAAGTCCAGTTGCCTCCTGAAAAAGCATCTTTGGGACAATTATGACCCGGATGACTGAGAATCTCCATAGACAGTGAGAGACAATGCGGGATACTTAAGGCACTGGACTAGAAATCGGAAGACTGTCGGTTCTACTCCCACCTTAGGCATGAAAGTCAACTGTGGTGACCTTGGGGTCAGTCCTTCTCTCTTGGTCCTAGTAAGGAGGCAATGCCAAACCACCAGCTTCCCATCATAGCTATCTGCAATTGCATTGACGCACCACCGAATGTGTGCAGCTGGGGCCTGCGCACACCTGCAACATATCTTGTACATCTATCTACCCTATCTATCTACCCTATCTATCTATCTATCTATCTATCTATCATCTATCTATCTATCTATCTATCTATCTATCTATCTATCTATCTATCTATCTATCTATATCTATCTATCTATCTATCTATCTATCTATCTATCTATCTATCTATCTATCTATCTATCTATCTATCTATCTATCTATCTATCTATCTATCTATCTATCTATCTATCTATCTATCTATCTATCTATCTATCTATCTATCTAATATAAAGGAGGCTGCACTTCAATGGTTAGACCGCCTATTGGTATCTGAACAAAAATCTTTTTAACATTTATATTTTATTGTGTTTTTCTAATCTAGGTGAAATGTTAATATATACTGCAAGTCCATGTATGATATGCCATACGCTAAATAAATAAGTAAACAACCGCCCAATCAAGAAACTACCAGGAACACCTTCATCAACCCTGATAGGACAAGCCATTAAGTATATAAAGAGAGAGCAAATTCCTCTCTCTTCTAGCACTGCTGATGTTACATAGTTGGGTCACGAAACGTCTGCAAGAAAACCACCAAGCTGAGAGAGCACCAAGGACCCCTGAAGAGACAATGTTGTTGGATGATGGACCAAGTGGCCCCTTAGCTCCGGCTTTATTATTTATATAACAACAATGATATGTGTGTGTGTGTGTGTGCGTGCGTGCGTGGGTGTATGATAATAGTATATAATTTATATTATGATTACATTTATCTGCCCCATCTCGCCTAGAGGTTTAGAAAGCCCCTTTTAGCTTCCCAGTCAGTCAATATGGGCTGAGCAAGTGAAGCTGGAGGCAGCCGAGATTTCCTTCCCTCCACTTTCCCCTCGCCATTCTCCGCTCGCCTCTTTCCCCTCGCACTTTACATATGCCCAGAGGCACCGTGCACACTTAGAAGCAGCTGCCCGCCGGCCTCCCCGCCCGTCCCTTGTTTCTTCCATCCCTAAACCCTCCATTCCAGATTCACCCGCCTGGGATTGCCTCGATGCCTATGCTTTGCGACGTAAAACTGTGCCGAAAGAAATAGACCTTTTTAATGGGATTTTAAAGTTATTATCCTCTATCTTTATTAGTAACGCCTTATTAATGTTAACAGGGCGAAGGGAAGCCCTTTTGCTGCGACGCGGGGACACAAAAACATCACCTAATATTACTGAGGTTTCATTAATAAATACTACACTTAAAACTCCATTTAAAAGCTTTATTTCTTTTGGTGGCTGCTCGGCGCACCTGCGGCAGTACGAGGCTTTTTTCCCTTCTTGCGGCAGCGTAGAGCAGAAGAGAGGACAGGAAGGTGCCGACGGATGACTAAAAGCAACGGACAAGACGTCGGCCATGATAGGAAGGTCGATTCCAAATGAACTGGGGGATGGCCAATTTGGACGGACGGGAGGTCGCCATGCCGAGAAGGTCTAGGACCGTGTTAATGCTATGGGACGGAAAAACGTGCCATCCTGTGGTCAAAACGGGTATTGCGGCCGCCGAAATAAATAAACCTTTGAATGGGATTTTAAGGTTATTATTCTCTATCTTTATTATTAACGCCTTATTAATATTAATAGGGCGACGGGAGGCTCTTTTGCTGCGACCCTGGGGCAGAGTAAGATAACCTAATATTAGTAAGGTTTTATTAATAAAGAATAATAAACTTAAAACGCCATTTAAAAGGTTTATTTCTTTTGGTGGCTGCTGTACCTGCTTGTCCCTTAGCGAGAGATGGCGCGGCCTTCAAAAAGGCCTGTAATGATGAATTAAGGTTACTTTGATAGGTGCTAACTTTAAAGATAAACCTCACCAAACATACATAAATTTATTGCTATGCTTAATATTAAAATGAGTGAGATTAGATTTTACCTTCGCTGCTAGTTTTGAAACTGACGCATTTATTAAAATGTTTTATGTCTACCTACATCACACTATTTCTTGCTGCATCTTAGTTTCTAATCTTCCTAGTATGCCCATTCGTGAATATCATTTCACTGGGGTGAAAAATAGACAGCTAGTCAATTGGGGTGGAAGGTGCCAGGCTAGAAATTGGGGGTGGGGGCTGAGTTTTAGTACCACCTTAGGTATGAGAAACCAGCTTTGGGCCAATTCCTCTCCTAGTCAGCCTAAGTCTAACCCTAACCCTAGGGCTGTTGCTGCATGGCGAAAATAAGAGAAGGAAGGAGCATTAGATATATTTGCCGCCTTGAGTTATTTATAAAAATAACAAAGGCTGCATTAAAAAAATACGCAAAATTTAGAGCGGCTTTGGTCTAGTCGTGGTTAAGGCAGCAGACTAGAAAGTGGGAGGCTGTGAGTTCTAATCTGCTTTTAGAGGCAGAAAAGTCATCTGGGTCAGTCACTCCAAAACCAGCTTTGGGCCAGTCACTCTCTCTCGGCCCTAGGAAGGAAGCAACGGCAAACCATTTGTCTGAAATGGTATAGGGTTGCCTGCCTAAGCAGGGGGTTGGACTAGAAGACCTCCAAGGTCCCTTCCAACTCGGTTATTCTATTCTAACCGCAGCTGGGGGGGGGGGGGAACCTTGCCAAGAAAACCGCAGGGATTTGGTCAGGCAATGGCCAGGAGTCGAGACTAAGTGGAAAGCACCAAATAATATTAACAATAACAGCAATAACTTACTAAACGCCCGGCTCCCTCCGGTGATGTTACTAGAAGGGAGTGCGAACACAGGCAATTGAGTTCATCGGGCAACGCGTGTCGTGGGAACGCAACTCCTAGTACCCACGCCGCCCATGAAAAGGCGGCGTCGAGCGGCAGGTTCGGGGAAGCTTCCCTGACGCCCCCGCCTCACCTGGCCTTGCTGCAAAGGCAGCAGCGCCGCCGGCTCCACCTTTGCCTTCTCCTTCGCCCTGGGACAGCCTTCTCGGGGCGTCGCCGGGCTGTGACACCATCAAAAGGCGCGTCCCCTATTTCGGCAGAGAAGCCGAAAGGCACCATAGAGGTAGGAAAGGAGAGCGGAGGAAAGACTGGGCTTTCCCCTCTTGAAACCGTCGAACTTGGGAATCGCCATAGAAATGTAACCAGAGAGCTCGGATGGAAATGGTAGAGCGGCCGGTAGAACCAAGACTTCCGAGTTTGCTGGAGCATATATGGAGGAAGACTTTGGATTGGAGTTAAGGACGGAAAAAAGACAATGCAGAAATCTGGATTGTATTGGGGGCGCCCTATATAAAAGCCCTCCGCAAAGGTGGAGTGTCACAGAGTATTGCACATCCATTCCCAGCCAGCAGGGGACAAGTTTAATCCCTGTAAGTCATCCAGCGTTTCTCAAACTTGGCAATTTTTTTGGACTTCAAGTCCCAGAATTCCCCAGCCTGCATGCAGTTTGCAGGTAACTAAATGGTTTATCCAGGGAAAGCAGGAACTGTATTAAATTGGACTCCAGGGTTGACCGAGTACACCACCTCCAAATTTGTGAGGTCCCCTAAAATTTGCTGGCAACCCCCAAGTGATCGCAATAAATAAATAAAAACACAAACGTATTTATTTAGCGTATGGCACAATACACTCCGATAGTATCTTTTCACTAGCCTCCACTAGTTGTGACACTGCTTAGGATTTACAAAAGCAGCTAAGGCCATTAAGTGATGCTCCAGTCAGAGCTGAAGAACCTTCTTGTATGAGAAGCGAAACGTCTTCAAAGAAAATCCAGAAAGTCCAGTTGCCTCCTGAAAAAGCATCTTTGGGACAATTATGACCCGGATGACTGAGAATCTCCATAGACAGTGAGAGACAATGCGGGATACTTAAGGCACTGGACTAGAAATCGGAAGACTGTCGGTTCTAGTCCCACCTTAGGCATGAAAGTCAACTGTGGTGACCTTGGGGTCAGTCCTTCTCTCTTGGTCCTAGTAAGGAGGCAATGCCAAACCACCAGCTTCCCATCATAGCTATCTGCAATTGCATTGACGCACGACCGAATGTGTGCAGCTGGGGCCTGCGCACACCTGCAACATATCGTGTAGATCTATCTATCTATCATCTATCTATCTATCTATCTATCTATCTATCTATCTATCTATCTATCTATCTATCTATCTATCTATCTATCTATCTATCTATCTATCTATCTATCTATCTATCTATCTTCTATCTATCTATCTATCTCACTTCAATGGTTTTTGGTGAATATCATTTCATGGGGTGAAAATAAGACAGCTATTCAATTGGGTGTGAAGGTGACCAGGCTAGAAATTGGGGTGGGGGCTGAGTTTTAGTACCACCTTAGGTATGATGAAACCGCTTGGCAATTCCATCTCCTGTCAGCTAAGTCTAACCCTACCCTAGGGCTGTTGCTGGCATGGCGAAAATAAGGAAGGAAGGACATTAGATATATTTGCCGCTTGAGTTATTTATAAAAAAATAACAAAGGCTGCATAAAAAAAATACGCAAAAAGTCATCTGGGTCAGTCACTCCAAAACCAGCTTTGGGCCAGTCACTCTCTCTCGGCCCTAGGAAGGAAGCAACGGCAAACCATTTGTCTGAAATGGTATAGGGTTGCCTGCCTAAGCAGGGGGTTGGACTAGAAGACCTCCAAGGTCCCTTCCAACTCGGTTATTCTATTCTAACCGCAGCTGGGGGGGAAAACCTTGCCAAGAAAACCGCAGGGATTTGGTCAGGCCATGGCCAGGAGTCGAGACTAAGTGGAAAGCACCAAATAATATTAAGAATAACAGCAATAACTTGCTAAACGCCCGGCTCCCTCCGTGATGTTTACTAGAAGTGAGTGCGAACAAAGGCAATTTGAGTTCATCGGGCAACGGTGTCGTGGGAACGCACTCTAGTACCAACGCCGCCCATGAAAAGGCGGCGTCGAGCGGCAGATTCGGGGAAGCTTCCCTGACGCCCCCGCCTCACCTGGCCTTGATGCAAAGGCAGCCGCGCCGCCGGCTCCACCTTTGCCTTCTCCTTCGCCGCGGGACAGCCTTCTCGGGGCGTCGCCGGGCTGTGACGCCATCAGAAGGCGCGTCCCCTATTTCGGCAGAGAAGCGGAAAGGCACCATAGAGGTAGGAAAGGAGAGCGGAGGGCACACTGGGCTTTCCGCTCTTGAAACCATCCAACTTGGGAATCGCCATAGAAATGTAACCAGAGAGCTCGGGTGGAAATGGTAGAGCGGCCGGTAGAACCAAGACTTCCGAGTTTGCTGGAGCATATAGGGAGGAAGCTTTGATTGGAGTTAAGGAACGGAAAAAGACAATGCAGAAATCTGATTGTATTGGGGGCGCCCTATATAAAAAGCCCCCCGCAAGGTGGAGTGTCCACAGAGTATTGCAGCATCCATTCCAGGCCACAGGACAAGTTTTATCCCTGTAGTCATCCAGCGTTTCTCAACTTGCAATTTTTTGTACTTCAAGTCCAGAATTCCCCAGCCTGCATGAGTTTGCAGGTAACTAAATGGTTTATCCAGGGAAAGCAGGAACTGTATTAAATTGGACTCCAGGGTTGACCGAGTACACCACCTCCAAATTTGTGTCGTCCCCTAAAATTTGCTGGCAACCCCCAAGCGATCGCAATAAATAAATAAAAACACAAACGTATTTATTTAGCGTATGGCACAATACACTCCGATAGTATCTTTTCACTAGCCTCCACTAGTTGTGACACTGCTTAGGTTTTACAAAAGCAGCCAAGGCCATTAAGTGATGCTCCAGTCAGAGCTGGAGAACCTTCTTGTATGAGAAGCGAAACGTCTTCAAAGAAAATCAAGGAAGTCCAGTTGCCTCCTGAAAAAGCATCTTTGGGACAATTATGACCCGGATGACTGAGAATCTCCATAGACAGTGAGAGACAATGCGGGATACTTAAGGCATTGGACTAGAAATCGGAAGACTGTCGGTTCTAGTCCCACCTTAGGCATGAAAGTCAACAGTGGTGACCTTGGGGTCAGTCCTTCTCTCTTGGTCCTAGTAAGGAGGCAATGCCAAACCACCAGCTTCCCATCATAGCTATCTGCAATTGCATTGACGCACCACCAAATGTGTGCAGCTGGGGCCTGTGCACACCTGCAACATATCGTGTAGATCTATCTATCTATCTATCTATCTATCTATCTATCTATCTATCTATCGATCTATCTATCTATCTATCTATCTATCTATCTATCTATCTATCTATCATCTGTCTATCTATCATCTATCCGAGATCAATCTATCTCATCTATCTATCTATCTATCTATCTATACTATCTATCTATCTATCTATCTATCTATCTATCTATTCTTATCTAATATAAGAGGGCTGCACTTCATGGTTAGACGGCCTATTGGTTAATCTGCAACAAAATCTTTTTAACATTTAGATTTTATTGTTTTTGTTTTTCTAACTCTCTGTGAAATGTTACTATATACTGCTAGTCATGTATGATATGCCATACCGCTAAAATAAATAAGTACCACCGCCCAATCAAGAAACTACCAGGAACACCTCCATCAACCCTGATAGGACAAGCCACTAAGTATATAAAGAGAGAGCAAATTCCTCTCTCTTCTAGCACTGATGATGTTACCTAGTTGGGTCACGAAACGTCTGCAAGAAAACCACCAAGCTCAGAGAGCACCAAGGACCCCTGAAGAGACAATGTCGTTGGATGATGGACCAAGTGGCTCCTTAGCTCCGGCTTTATTATTTATATAATAACAATGATATGCGTGTGTGTGTGTGCGCGCACGTGAGAGGGTGTATGATAACAGTATATAATTTATATTATGATGACATTTATCTGCCCCATCTCGCCTAGAGGTTTAGAAAGCCCCTTTTAGCTTCCCAGTCAGTCAATATGGGCTGAGCAAGTGAAGCTGGAGGCAGCCGAGATTTCCTTCCCTCCTCTTT
Source organism: Azemiops feae (assembly GCA_023970755.1). Lineage (NCBI taxonomy): Eukaryota > Metazoa > Chordata > Lepidosauria > Squamata > Viperidae > Azemiops > Azemiops feae. The sequence goes on along the minus strand of JALGBA010003010.1, from coordinate 2,454 downwards.
CCCCTCGCACTTTACATATGCCCAGAGGCACCATGCACACTTAGAAGCAGCTGCCCGCCGGCCTCCCCGCCCGTCCCCTGTTTCTTCCATCCTAACCCTCCATTTCCCAGATTCACCCGCCTGGATTTGCCTCGATGCCTATGCTTTGCGACTGTAAACTGTGCCGAGAAGAATAACCTTTTTAATGGGAATTTTAAAGTTATTATCCTCTTATCTTTTATTATAACGCTTATTAATGTTAATGGGCGAAGGTGAAGCCCTTTTGCTGCGACGCGGGGACACAAAACATCACCTAATTTTCCTGAGGTTTCCATTAATAAATACTAACTACACTTAAAACTCCATTTAAAGCTTTATTTCTTTTTGTGGCTGCTCGGCTCACCTGCGGCAGTACGAGGCTTTTTTCCCTTCTTGCGGCAGCGTAGAGCAGAAAGAGAGACATGAGTTCGACGGATGACTAAAACAACTGACAAAGACGTCGGCCATGATAAGGAAGGTCGATTCCAAATGAACTGGGGGATGGCCAATTGGGACGGACGGGAGGTCGCCATGCCGAGAAGGTCTAGGTGTTAATGCTAGGGGACGGAAAAACCTGCCCTCCTGTGGTCAAAACGGGTATTGCGGCCGCCGAAATAAATAAACCTTTTGAATGGGATTTTAAGGTTATTCTTCTCTATCTTTATTATTAACGCCTTATTAATATTAATAGGGCGACGGGAGGCCCTTTTGCTGAGACCCTGGGGCAGAGTAAGATAACCTAATATTAGTATGGTTTTATTAACAAAGAATAATAAACTTAAAACGCCATTTAAAAGGTTTATTTCTTTTGGTGGCTGCTGTACCTGCTTGTCCCTTAGCGAGAGATGGGGCGGCCTTCAAAAAGGCCTGTAATGATGAATTAAGGTTACTTTGATAGGTGCTAACTTTAAAGATAAACCTCACTAAACATACATAAATTTATTGCTATGGTTAATATTAAAAAATGAGTGAGATTAGATTTTACCCCCCTCGCTGCTAGTTTTGAACTGGACGGCATTTATTACACTGTTTTTATTTCTACCTACATCACCCTAATTTCTTGCTGCATCTTAGTTTCTAATCTTCCTAGTATGCCCGTTCGTGAATATCATTTCACTGGGGTGAAAAATAGACAGCTAGTCAATTGGGGTGGAAGGTGCCAGGCTAGAAATTGGGGGGCGGGGGGCTGAGTTTTAGTACCACCTTAGGTATGAGAAACCGGCTTTGGGCCAATTCCTCTCCTAGTCAGCCTGAGTCTAACCCTAACCCTAGGGTTGTTGCTGCATGGCAAAAATAAGAGAAGGAAGGAGCAATAGATATATTTGCCGCCTTGAGTTATTTATAAAAATAACAAAGGCTGGATTAAAAAAATACGCAAAGTTTAGAGCGGCTTTGGTCTAGTCGTGGTTAAGGCAGCAGACTAGAAAGTGGGAGGCTGTGAGTTCTAATCTTGCTTTTAGAGGCAGAAAAGTCATCTGGGTCAGTCACTCCAAAACCAGCTTTGGGCCAGTCACTCTCTCTCGGCCCTAGGAAGGAAGCAACGGCAAACCATTTGTCTGAAATGGTATAGGGTTGCCTGCCTAAGCAGGGGGTTGTACTAGAAGACCTCCAAGGTCCCTTCCAACTCGGTTATTCTATTCTAACCGCAGCTGGGGGGGGGGAAACCTTGCCAAGAAAACCGCAGGGATTTGGTCAGGCAGTGGCCAGGAGTCGAGACTAAGTGGAAAGCACCAAATAATATTAACAATAACAGCAATAACTTACTAAACGCCCGGCTCCCTCCGGTGATGTTACTAGAAGGGAGTGCGAACACAGGCAATTGAGTTCATCGGGCAACGCGTGTCGTGGGAACGCAACTCCTAGTACCCACGCCGCCCATGAAAAGGCGGCGTCGAGCGGCAGGTTCGGGGAAGCTTCCCTGAATCCCCCGCCTCACCTGGCCTTGCTGCAAAGGCAGCAGCGCCGCCGGCTTCCACCTTTGGCCTTCTCCTATCGCCCTGGGACAGCCTTCGCGGGGCGTCGCCGGGCTGTGACACCATCAAAAGGCGCGTCCCCTATTTCGGCAGAGAAGCCGAAAGGCACCATAGAGGTAGGAAAGGAGAGCGGAGGAAAGACTGGGCTTTCCCCTCTTGAAACCGTCGAACTTGGGAATCGCCATAGAAATGTAACCAGAGAGCTCGGATGGAAATGGTAGAGCGGCCGGTAGAACCAAGACTTCCGAGTTTGCTGGAGCATATATGGAGGAAGACTTTGGATTGGAGTTAAGGACGGAAAAAAGACAATGCAGAAATCTGGATTGTATTGGGGGCGCCCTATATAAAAGCCCCCCGCAAAGGTGGAGTGTCACAGAGTATTGCACATCCATTCCCAGCCAGCAGGGGACAAGTTTAATCCCTGTAAGTCCTCCAGCGTTTCTCAAACTTGGCAATTTTTGTG
>JALGBA010003009.1:0-57918 GCA_023970755.1 Azemiops feae | reverse complement strand
AGACCCCGGAATCAAAAGAAGTTGGTTTTATTTGCGCAAAGGTTCAGAGCAAAAATCATAACAACCTCTGAACACCTTCTCATGGAATAACAAGTACATATATACTCTTTTAGAAGCAGCAAAACACGGAAATGTAACTTGTTAGCATTGATTGGTTACTTGAATTACAGCCCCCTTTCAGCCCCCCTGTTGCTATGCTAAAGTAGCTAAATATCTTGTCTCCCTCTCATGGATCGAGGTCACAGGTGTCTTGCCAAAGCATCTTAAGTTTCCGGCAGCACATTTGTGGTTAGCTACCAGCGAGAGCGAGACATAGAAGCGAGACATATGTGGTTACCTGTAACAGAGCTTCACGCTTGACACTCATATGTGACCGACAGATGAACTTGTGGTTTGACATTTTACACTTCCTTTTTGCTTCTTCTAACTAATACACGCATTTAAGACTCATGTCCTGTTTTATGACCTATGTCTTGTTTTATGTCCTGTCTTGTTTTATGTCCTGCCTTATTCCCCCCTTTGAGACTCCATTTTAGGTAACAATTGAGTCTCACTTTTACAGTTTCTACTTGAGCATTAGCTTTTTCCCAGCAAGCGAAGATAGCTGAGCAGAATTTATGCATATATGGATAGGCATAACATATGGCATGATTAACACTTTAGACTGGCACACATCTTTCTGTTTCCTGCTGCCTGTTCATCCTAGAGGCAGATAGCAATAATAAGAAAGAGTGAAAAATCCATAAAGTGATTCTGAAAAATCATCTTCCTCAGGCACGTCCTCCAATCCCCAGGGTGTAAGCCATACATACACTCCACTGTCTGGATCCTCACTTTCCCTTCCTGGGTCTGAGGTGAACCTATTTTCCAAGCGTCCTTCTATCACAACCAATTCCCTTTCAACCCTTATTTCTTTTACTGACCTCATAACTAATTGTCTGATTAAAGGTATTACACATGGGATGAAGGCTAGTCCTGCTATTCCACATAACAACACAAACAGCATTTGTTTCCTCAATGTCCCCGGAGCCTTCTTCAAGTGTGAGAAGAGTTAATTGGCCATTCTCACAACATTTGGGACTATCGTTCAGGGTCTTATTACCCAACATGCCACTTGCAAACATTAGCCAAAGCCATAGAAGACTCATGTTTGATAATCTAAAATAAGTCAATGTCAACTTTTCTTTCCTTTTCTATCTTACAAGCCCAATATCTCACTCAGTTTCACACTCAGTCACACCAAGGGGAACAATTGCAATTATGAAATTACCACATCAGGAAGATGGATGGGATTAGGTGTGATTTGGGAAAGGACAGTGTCAGTCTTGGGTGAGCCACAAAGCCGAGTCTTATTTGCTAAATATAATGTCCACACTTCCAAGACTCCTACTATACTACAGAGGACCCACTCCCAAGGTGCTTCAAACATAAGTGTCCCCAAGAGATACACACTGTCCTTGGTCACAGTCAGTGCTTTTTAGGCGCAGCACCTGTTTCTTTGGGATTGGGGCGATTCCAGAAGAAAAGGTGTCCAATACAACAGGTCACAACCAGGGTGATCAGACCCACTAAGGCCAGACTCACTGCACCTATGGCTATGTATTGTTGGGCTACCATTCCTTGAAATAGATCTAACCTACACCACACACTCCTAACACTTTAACAGCTGTTTTCCTTGTTCTTGTCTTCAGCCGTACGTAGAGGGTCAGCTTCCGGAGTGACACCAGTAAGGCCTCTTCTGCCCCGTATGTTGCCTGCCCATTGCCGGTAGGGCAGTTATAGGGAGCTCTTCTTCAAGCGGACCACTAAAGGACAGGCCTCGTCCTGTTCTGCCTCCCAATATTCATCAGCTGCAGGCTTAACTTGAGTCCAGTGAATCCAAGACTTGGATTCTAACACCTTTACTGCAAGTGGAGAACACATGACCACAGTATACGGGCCCTTCCATTTAGGTTTCAAGTTTTCCCCTTTCCAGTGTTTTACCCATACTTTGTCTCCCACTTGAATATTATGACTGGGGGTACTCAAAAATGGTGGACTGAGGGACACACAATATTGTTGGATTTCTTGTATTTGCTTGTTTAATTCTCCCACCATTTGACTCACCCATGTAGTCCCTAATTGACTTAAGTCCCCTATATGATTTTTCAAGTTATTACTTATGATAGGGGGTCTTCCAAACATCATTTCAAAAGGAGATAGCCTAATTCCTTTTTGAGGGGTGCACCTCACAGAACAAAGTGCTAGTGGCAAAGCATCCACCCATTTAAGGTGAGTTTCAAGGCACACCTTTGTCACCTTTCCTTTATAGTTTGGTTCATCCTCACTGCCCTTCCTCCCTGATTGAGGATGAAAAGAACAATGGAACTTCCAGTGGGCTCCTAAGGATTTAGCCAGCGTCTGATTTACTTGATGTACAAACTCAGGTCCATTATCTGATGATATGAATGAGGGTACTCCATATCTGGGAATAATCTCCTTGAGCAAGATTCTGGCCACTTCTCGTGCCTGCTTGGTCTTGGTGGGGAAACATTCAGGCCATCCTGAATGATTGCACACTAGGACTAACATTGCTTTATATAGTCCACATTTTGGAATTTCTGTAAAATCAATAACCAATGAATCCATAGGATAATATCCCTTAGGCTGACTTCCTGGCAGAAGAATAGGTCCTTGTCTTGGATTAACCTGGGCACAAATGTTACATCTCTCAGTTGCATGGGCACATAGCGAGTGAAGACGATTAATATACACAATACGGTGGAGGGCTTCAGTTAATGCACTCTTTCCCATGTGAGTAGTTGAATGAGTTTCCTTTACCACTGGCCAGGCTAAATTCTCAGGTACAAAAATCCTTCCATCTGGGTGTACATACCACTCTCCCTGCTTGTGTCCTTGCAAATCTACACTTGCCTGTAGTTCCTCTGCTTTAGAATATCTAGGGCTCAGTCCTTTTGGTATTTCCAATGCTACATAAGCTGTCATGTCAGGGTAAACTTGGCTGTCTCGGGTTGCTGATAACCTTGCTTCTCTATCAGCTGCTCTATTTCCTTGGGTTACTTCATCTTGTCCCTTTTGATGTCCTTTACGGTGCATGACAGCTACCCTCTTTGGTCCCAGGACTGCTGTTATAAGTCTTTCAATCAGAAGAGGACGTTTAATTTCTTTTCCTGCCACTGTTAAGAGTCCTCTTTCTCTATAGACCGCAGCATGTACATGTAATGTGAAGAATGCATATTTAGAATCAGTCCAAATGTTTATACTTTCATCTCGTGCTCTTTCCAGTGCCCTTATTAGAGCCCACAGTTCTGCTGCTTGAGCACTTGTGCCTTTTGGGAGTGGCCCACTTTCTATGACTTTATCAAGTGAGACAACTGCATAGCCTGCATATCGTTCTCCTGTTGAGATGAAACTTGACCCATCAGTAAACCAATTATAGTCCACTGTTTTCAGTGGCACAGTTAAATGAGGCCTACATGAGAATTGACTTTCTATCACTTGCATACAGTTATGTTCAACTTTAGGACCTGGTATAGGCAATAGGGTGGCTGGGTTTAGGCCATTTGTCTGCTTTAATGTCACTTGAGGGTTTTGAATGAGGAGAGCTTGATACTTATAAATTCTGGAGTTAGTTATCCATAAATGTCCCTTTGTTTCCAATACTCCACGAATTGCATGACTGGTATAGATTGTAGTTGGTTGTCCAAAAGTCAATTTATTAGCTTCCTCTATCAGGAGAGCTGTGGCTGCCAGAATTTTAAGACAATGTGGCCATCCCTTTGATACTCCATCAAGTTGTTTTGACAAGTAAGTTATGGGTTGTTGCCAACTTCCCTTTTCTTGAGTCAGGACTCCAAGAGCCATATTATTCTTTGAGTCCACATACAAATTGAAAGGTTTCTCGAGGTTAGGAAGTCCCATAACAGGAGCTTGAGATAATGCCAATTTTAAAGCCTCAAAAGCCTGTTTTTGTTCACGCGTCCAAATAAAGGGCTCTCTTTCTCCCCCCTTTGTGGACTCATACAGTGGTTTGGCTAGCAGGGCAAAATTCGGTATCCATATTCTACAATATCCTGCTGCTCCTAAAAAACCCCGTAATTCTCTCCTATTAGTTGGCTCTGCAATTCGGCACACAGCTTCCTTTCTCTCATGTCCTATTGCTCTCTGGCCATGACTTATAGTATAACCTAAATATTTAACCTGGGGTTTCACTAATTGGGCTTTCTCCCTTGAGGCACGGTATCCTTTGTCCATCAACAGATGAAGTAGTTGGTTGGTGTTGTCCCAACAGGTTTCTTTTGTCTGTCCAGTTATTAACACATCATCAACATATTGGAGTAGTACATCTCCTTCCTCACAGGGCTGGAAGTCTTCTAAGTCTGAGGCCAAGGCGTTGCCAAAAAGAGTAGGTGAATTTTTAAATCCCCGAGGAAGTCTGGTCCAAGCATATTGTTTTCTCTGGCCTGTTACTGGGTCTTCCCACTCAAAAACAAACAGCTTCTGACTGTCCTTATGTATTGGGATCATAAAGAAAGCGTCTTTCAAATCTACCACAGAGAACCAAACAGCTGATGCTGGAATCAAGCTCAGGAGGGTATATGGGTTAGGCACTACAGCATGTACAGTAACTGTAGCATTATTGACAATACGCAAATCTTGGGCTGGTCGAAATGAGCCATCAGGCTTTGGGATGGGTAAGATTGGGGTGTTCCAAGGAGATTGAATAGTTGTTAAAATGCCTGCCTTTAAGTATTTGGTAATATGATCTTGAATTACTTGTGTAATGGGGCGAGGATAATTTCTCTGCCGGAGACGAATAGGCACTGCCAGAGGCTTCACTTGAATGACTAGTGGTGTATGGTGGACTGCATGTCCTGGCGGATTATCTTCTGCCCATAACCGGTGCACATCAAACTCCTGCCAGGTATCGAGGACTTGAACATCTTGGGCCACCATTATTCGCCACATCTCATCTGGAGGATGCTTCATTACTAGTGCCATTTCGTCTTCTTCAAATGACAAATTTGCCCCCATTTTACACAGCATGTCTTGACCCAATAAGGGAATGGGACACTCAGGCATATATAGGAATTGGTGTTCAATGTCCCTTCCATTTAGGAAACATCTAAGGGGCTTTAGAAAAGGGTGACAATTTACTGAGCCATCAACTCCCTGTACATTTATGACATCAGCAGAGAAGGGAGCCAATAACTTAGTAACTACAGATCTAGATGCCCCCGTATCTACTAAAAAAGGTCACATTATTGCCCCCTATCTTCATTCGGACCAAGGGTTCAGGGGCGGCTTGACTTAAACCCAGTCCCCTTCAGTCCTCAGGCCATTGTTCAGCTGCAGCCAAGCCTATGGCCTCTACTTGTTCTTGGAATTGGCCTCGTCCTCTTCCTTGGAATCCATATGGACACCACACTCTTCCTCTTCTCTCTCCCTGGAAATCATTATTTTGACCTCTCGAGTTAGATGTCCACGTCCCTGTTCTATTCTTCCAAGTTCAAACCTTTTAGGACATTCATGTTGCCAATGTCCCTCTTCCTTACACAAAACACACTGATTCCTTCCTAGGGTTCTGGAATTGCCTGACAATGCAGCTGCCAGCAATTCAGCCTTACATTGCATCCTAAAATCTTTCTTAAAATTCCTCAACATACACTGAAGAGGTGTCCAAGGGACACTTCCTTCACCACCCATTTTCTAAGACACTGCCACTGACCTGTGATGCCGGACGTTCCAACGGTCACCAACAGGAACTGCAATGGCTTAACCACCCACACAACTCTTGGGCCTCGTTAGGATACGCCGATCCTGGACCCAGGGGGGTGATCAGGCCCCCTCTTCCACTCTCAAAACGAGTGGGCCTACAATTCCACAATACTTGCCTGCAGGCGTCTTGTTTTCCAACCGGCTTTGTTTCGTGACTTGTTTTGATTCCGTTCAGGTTCTTCGATCGGTCGGTTGTCCACCAAATACCCCTCCTGTGCCGTCCGCCTCCTTCCGGAGAAATCATCCGTGCCGGCTGAAGGTTCAGTGTGACGGCCCCGATTGGGCACCGGTCGGTCCGTGCCGTCCTCAGTGAAATATCGCTCCAAGTCCCGGCGGAGTCGCCATAAAAATGTTGCAGAAAACCAGAGGACTCAGACCCCGGAATCAAAAGAAATTGGTTTTATTTGCGCAAAGGTTCAGAGCAAAAATCATAACAACCTCTGAACACCTTCTCATGGAATAACAAGTACATATATACTCTTTTAGAAGCAGCAAAACACGGAAATGTAACTTGTTAGCATTGATTGGTTACTTGAATTACAGCCCCCTTTCAGCCCCCCTGTTGCTATGCTAAAGTAGCTAAATATCTTGTCCCCCTCTCATGGATCGAGGTCACAGGTGTCTTGCCAAAGCATCTGTTTCCGGCAGCACATTTGTGGTTAGCTACCAGTGAGAGCGAGACATAGAAGCGAGACATATGTGGTTACCTGTAACAGAGCTTCACGCTCGACACTCATGTGACCGACAGATGAACTTGTGGTTTGACATTTTACACTTCCTTTTTGCTTCTTCTAACTAATACACACATTTAAGACTCATGTCCTGTTTTATGACCTATGTCTTGTTTTATGTCCTGTCTTGTTTTATGTCCTGCCTTACATTGATGCAAGAGCAACAACTATATTTTTTTCTTGAGTCAGTATTTCCTGAGTTCTTTATTTCAGCATTTCTTTGTTTCTGTTGAAAATTAGGAAGGATTGCTGTTGAAAATGATTAAGTTATTTCATTTATGCAGATAAGAGCAACTCTAAAAAATAGTTTTGAAGATGGGAACTTGGAATTAGTGGCTGTAACTTGAGTAAAATTATTTTGGGACAAATCTTTTAGAGAACTGTTTGCTGCTCCTTAAATTTGCTGAGGTGTTAAGAGAGAATTGAATACGAATATTTTTTCATTGGTTTCCTTTAATACAGAATCTTTTCCTCTTGCTTCTCATAAGGCAAAATGATGGAGCTGGAATATTTGGTATTTGTCAAATGAAAAATAGGCACAATTATTATATGAAAGAACAAAATCTGATAGGTGGAACAAATGTATTCTACTCTTATTAAATCTGGGAGTTAATTAGACTATTTTTGTAACGACAAACTGCAAACATTTTCAGCATTTTTCTTTAAAGCATTTCTGTTCTGAAGTCAAAAAACAATTGTCTTTCAAGTACCGGTACAGTCGTACAATTATGACTGTGACAAATAAAAAGAGAGCCTCGCCAGGAAGAAGAGAAAAAAAAAGCAAGCTTAAAAAAACCCATGTGAGGTAGAAATAGATTAGGCAGAATGATGCAAATGCTTCAAAAAGATGCTAGAAGGGCACAGTAGCTGAACTTGGGCATATTAACAATTCCTTTAGGGCAAGTATTACCCATTGTTGAAAAAAAACTGCAAAATAGTCTAATTAACTCCGCAAAACTTTCTTTTAAGCAAAACTTTCCATAGAATGACATTCTACTTGGCGTTGGCTGCCGACTTCATTAACTACAGCTAGCGAGCAGTAGTCACTATCTTGGCATTAGAATATGTCTCGAAATTACACTTCTACAGCGTGGTCTATAATATAAATGTACTTGCCAGATTTCCCCCCCCCTCTCCCCATAACTTTTAGATTTGGATCAGTAGCCATTTTCTATCACAGCTCGAGTATACCGACAGCACACAAATAGCGTGTTGGACGCTCGTCTAATTTAACTCAATATGTAAATCCTCTATCATTATTTTTCCAAATATCAGGCATAAAACAATTACTCATTCCCGCGATGTAAGTTTCAGCCATGTTTAAAGCCTGGTATCTTTTATTTATGCAATGGACATTGATAGCCAGTCAAACAGATTCTCGCGAGGACTCCTCTATCTTTCCCTCGTTCTGGAAGTTCGATTATTCCTTCTCGACTTTTAGTGTCTGCTTCACTGTCTCCCGCCTCGCGGTTCCGACCAATAGCCTCGCAACAACGCCAATAACTGGAAGCGGATTTGATTGGCTAGATCTTCTAGAAGAATGGCGGCCAACGCGACTACCAACCCGTCCCAGCTTTTGCCGCTTGGTAATGAAAGCCATGCTCGCGTGTGAGGGTAGCGCAGCGCGGCGCGCAAATCGGAAGGCTTGCGTGGGGTTGCCGGAGTATCGTTTGCAAATGGCACAGGGTGTAGAAAAAAATCAAGCCTGTGATGCGGGATCGAAAGCAGAGGAGCTCTGCTTTTCAAGGGCATAGATCCCCTTAACAATCGGATCCAGCCTTCCGTATCTCCCGCCAATGGGCCTAATGTTGACTGTTGTCGCACTAACGCGTCAGGAGGTCTCCAAGTTGGGAAAATCTGCTGAAATTGAAGTTCCTAAGCAAGTGGTAGAACAAAGGGGGAAATATGTGGATTATGTCAGGCAGTTGATAGAATGGAATGGTCTATCAGTGAAAGGAAAGTGCAAAACTGCACAGATAAAAAGAATCTCCCATTCTATTTTCATTCTAAGGTTTGAGACAGATGAGGCTCAAGAGTCTAGCATGAGAGGACAGTATCTATTATAGGTGACAGTTAATTGCTTTTCACCCCATAGGCACAGTATAAAGTTTTGAAAGCAAGTTTTGTATTTAAGAATACTTAATGGGGAGCAATTTACAAATATAAGATACTACATTTTATATTATAAACGTATATAATAAAGTATTGTAAAATATAATAAAAAGCACCCAATTGGATGGGATACAAGTTTAATTTACTATTATTCCTAAACTTGTGCTTGAAGTTATAACTTCCTTCTCAGTAAGCTGCTTATATAGGATGTCAGACAGAAATTTGCTAAATCTCTTGATATTCAGTACAAGTAGTCCTCGACTTACAACAGTTCATTTAGTGACTGTTCAAAGTTACAACATCATTGAAAAAAGTGACTTATGACCATTTTTCACACATAACTGTTGCAGCATCCCCATGGTCACATGATCAAAATTCAGATGCTTGACAACTGACGTATTTATGACAGTTGCAGTATTCTGAGATCAAGTGATCATCTTGCAACCTTTTAATAAGCAAAGTCAATGGGGAACCCAGACTCACTTAACCGTGTTACTAACAATTGCAATGATTCACTTAACAACTGTGGCAAGAAAGGTAAAATGGGACAAAACTCACTGTCTCACTTAGCAACATAATTTTTGGGGTTATTGTTGTAAGTTGACTACTTATAACATTACTTCTGTGAGGAAGACAAGATTTGAAAGAATAATTGAAGCAAGAGTGATAATTGTGTTGTTTGGTTTAATGGAGTACAGTAGTTTAACATCCTGTTGTACCTGAGTAGATTTTAAGATGAGTAGGGTAGGTAAGGAAAATAGACTGTTATAACAGTGTACCATTCTAAATCAGGAATTGGGACAGGGAAGCTGGATTGGTTAGGACTAAAGTCACAACTCCATTCTGAAATTGTACTGCCTTGATTCATCTAGCTCCCACATTAAACTGCCTCGAAAATTTTGAAAGACATTTTTCCTGTGAATCATTTTTGGCAATCCTTTGTCTTTTTCTATTGGAAAAAACAATGCAATGGAGGTTCTAGGTAGCTGATGCCTGAAGCGCTGGTTTTTTGATAGCCAGCTTTTTGCAACCTTTGCTTTTCTCAAAAGGGAAACGAAGAGTAAAACACTATAAATGCACTGCTTCAATATACAAGGGCAATTAGAAATAAACCTCCGTTTGGTTATCAATGACAAACATTCGTAGATACAGAACTTTTATTATACACATTAGAAAACTACATTACATTACTTTTTGTCATAATCACCACTCAAATTGAGGCACTTGTCATAACGTCTTACAAGATTTGAAATTCCTTAATAGTAGTCGCTCGGTGCCAAATCTGGGCCATGGGGGGGGGTGATCAAAAACATCCCAACGGAACTGCTTCAAAAGTTCTTGAGTATGTCTAACGGGCGAGCATTATCATGAACCAACACCACACTGATGGTGCCATAGAAAATCCCACCAAATGTGAAGATGTCAAAGGAGTGCTAGTGAAGTTCATGGAGTGTGGTTCGACCATCAAGTCTACTGTGAAAGCTTACGAAAACTCAGACAAGCCATCCATAACAAGCGTCAGGGCATGCTGTGTTCGTTCACGATAATGCTTGCCCGCTAGGCGCACCCAAGAAGTTTTGAAGCAGCTCTGTTGGGATGTTTTTGATCACCCCCCCCATGGCCCAGATTTGGCGCCAAGCGATTACTACTAAGGAATTTCAAAACTTGTAAGATGTTATGACAAGTGCCTCAATTTGAATGGCGATTATGTCAAAAAGTAATGTTGTAATTTTCTAATGTGTATAATAAAAGTTCTGTATCTGTGAGTGTCTGTCATTGATAACCAAATGGAGGTTTATTTCTGAATTGCCCTCTTATAATGGCTTCCGAGTAGAGGAATGGTAGAGAAGGAAAGAAGCTTTGCTTGTGAGTTCATGGTCATGGATAGAAATGATGTATATGGTATAAGGGTTTATAAGTTGGCTGCTCTCATTCTTTTCCAAGAATAAAAGTGGGAAATCTCTTGTTAATGGAAGCATGCTGAATGGATAGGTTCCTAGATTATAAGACTATTCTTGGCTCCTTTGTCATTCTGACTCCCTTCCCCACTCTGTTTATATACGCTTACCCACACAGACACATACATGAAGGAAAAGATTCATTCATCTGAACCGCAGTACCCCAAATGAAATAGCCTTCATCACATAGCTGTAAATGGTTTTGCTGCAGTCTTGTTACAATGCAAATCATAGATAAAGGAAAGAAGTAGTTTCATGTATCACTATTAGTTTGCTGTAAGTGTAATTGCTCAGTTAAGAATGCATAGAATCCCCATGAAGTTCATTCTTATTTAATTAATTTTGAATGTATAGTCTTCTTCTATTTTTGAGAACTCAAACCAATCTATATTGTGGGTTGCATTTTTTTCCTATTGTAGCAATTGCAGGAAATAAGCTGGGCTAAGTGAGTGATTATATCTTTGAGCTGTATGGTAAAGTGGAGAGTACTTCGGATCTTACCATACTATACTGTAACCCATTTCATTGTGCTGTCATTTTACTGTAATTTGTGACTATTATACAAAAATGTGTATAATTAAAAAATGAAACCTTTGATTTTTTTTGTTTTAAATCCATTCTTTCCCAGACAACCAGAAAATACATCAAGGTATAAGATATAATAATAGCATTTAAATTAAAATTTGATGTAGCAAGCTCTAGAAATTTTAAATGGAGTGTTTTGAATGTAAACTATTTGGGAGATATTTCTTTTAAAATATTAACACCTGCTGTTTTTCTATGCAACAGAATTGGTGGACAAGTGTATAGGCTCTCGTATTCACATTGTTATGAAAAGTGATAAAGAAATTGTTGGCACGCTCCTAGGATTTGATGATTTTGTCAGTATCCTTTTAATAACTATTTGGAAGCTTTTCTCTACTTTTTTAAATTAACTTTTTTAACTGTTTCTCTAGAAAAGAGTTTGTAAGTTAAGATAAAATAACAATCTGCAAATATCTGTAACTGTGTGTAGATTTTCTAAGAAGTTCTTATGTATGATTCAGAAGCTCTGTATGCAAGCAGTCCTCGACTTAAGGCCATGATTGAGTCTGGAATTCTGATTGTAAGTTGCTGTGGTCATTTAGAGAGATACCTACATAATCACCTAGATCAATGACCACAATGCCAGTCCATTGCAGTCATTTAACTGACCATTCATGGGTGCCTTAAAGGATGGGGGAGGTCCGTAAACCACCAGCACACGGAAATCTGTCATGAGTTGGGAGGACTAAACTGGCTAGGCCCACTAGTTCATGGCCTCCTCCTTCTCATCCCCCACCACTCCTAAGATTTCTTCTCCCTGCCCCACCACTTCCAGATTCACTTATCTTTCTCTTCTGTAGCTGCTGACAATGGAGGACTCAGCTAGAAAGCTGGCAAAGCCAGTCTTCCTCAAGAAAGGCAATGTTTCTCAAGGCTGGCCACGAACAGAAAGTCAGCCAGCAAAGTTCCTGTTTCTAGCCAGCTGTGAGCTTTCTAGCTGTGCCTTGAATTGGCTGGGTGTGTCTGTCAGCAGCTGCAGGACAGTAAGTAACCCAGGTGTGGTGGGGCAGAGAGAAGGCTCAGTCCTCCTGGGAGTCGGGAGAGGGGAAGGCGGAGGCCCATGCAACAGTGGATCTATCTGGCCAAGGATTTGTGGCTTGCAGCAGGTTTACGCACATCAATAAACCAACCAGGTAAGGCATGCTGGCCCGTAATGGGGAAGGAGGAGGTGCAGTGTTTCCACAGTCATTAGAGTGGGGGCATTGCAGCTGTTAGAACTTTAAACAGAGGTAGTAGGTTCCTTCATCAGTACCATCATAATTTTGAATGGGTGCTGAATGAACGGTCGTAAGTCCAGGAATATCTATAATGTTAACAGAATATATAGAATATATCAAAGATACCTTTCAAGGCCATGACTGAATGCTGTATATACTGAGCAGTTGTAAGGCTGTCTAGGCATGCAAATTAAGTTAACATTTTTGATATTATAAAAACAACTTTAATTTTGTTAGAATTTATTTTGTGAATACAAGAAAAGTTAATACTTTTGTGGTGACTTATTATATTTTTCTTAACAACAAATTCTAGACATGGTATTAGAAGATGTCACTGAATTGTAAGTATTGCTTCTCTGGCTAACAACCTCAACAGATTATATGTTTGTTTGCTTTTTTGGACCAACAATTGTCTGCTTTTGCCCCTTTTCTAAAGTTGCCCTTTTATTTCTCTAATATAGTAGATTCTGATTTCTCTGATACAATACATAAGCTAATAAGCTTTCAGTATTGGCTGAGAATTATTTTGAATAGCATGTTCTAATTATGTTTTCATACATATTTTAAAAAGTAGTGCATAATATTTTATTTTAGTTTCTGCATTTAAAAATTTGCATGTATATTTACCAACTACGTTCTATTCTGTCCTTCTCAATATGCTTATTACAGTGCAATTTTTTTAAATTCTGAAAATCTGATCTTGAGGAAAGAAGCATTTTAGTCAAAGAGATTTCTCAAGAACATAAATATTGGGACAACATCAACATTACAAGAGAGTACAAAGACATTGTAGGCAATGAAATTGGGGGTAGATAATCTATCAAGACTGAATGGATTTCCTGTTGAATGATGTAGACCTTTTAGAGAATTATTGGTACATAAATTATTAGAGGGTCAAAGATTGATACAGTATTGCAACTTGAGATAGGGATATCCCTTTTGCGTTAAATGACATTTTGAGATATTGATTTAACCAAACCAATAGTTGAACTAAAATTATAAAAAATCAAGTGGTTTTCTTTCCACTTCTGAGAGTTGCAGTTGAAGGTGTTATATCAATGACATTTAGCTCCTGCTAGATTAGCATACTGTATATGCTGCATATATTCTTCAAAATGTTAGAATGGCTGTAGAAAATAGAGATCATTTTTAACATATATGATAGATAGATAGGTTACTGAGTAAATATAAGACCAGGTCTTATTTTCGGGGAAACACGGTAGTAGTATTAGTTAAAAAGGGAAGTGTATCACTAATGCTCCCAATGGGCCTATTCGTTTTATCTTATTACTGCTCTTGGGACAGTTTCAGAGGATTGCTTCCCACACTGTTCTGAGAAAATGAAAGCAAGATCATTGCATTGCATATTGTGTAAAGCCAAACATTTTTTTTTATCAAGTATAGAAAATAAAATATGTTAAATTACCTCCTAATAATTTGCCAAACCATAAACATTGTTTTACAGACACAGCAGACATGTCAAACTCAAGGCCTGCGGGCCAGATCTGGCCTTTGATGTGTTTAGATCTGGCCTGTAAGCAGATTAGTAGGAGGAGGTGATTGAGTATGTAGTGGGGGGTGAGCTGAAGCAGTGGCAGTGCCAGAGAGGCTTGGGGAGACTCAGCTGGAGCTGCGGTGTTGCTGGGGTTCTGCTGAGGCCTCGGGATTGGCACGTGGCTCCAGCTGATCGGTGCTTCCAGCGGCCTCGGGAATGGCCAACAGCCGCATGCAGTATTCGGGGGAAGAGTCAGCTGGAGCTGTGGGGCTTGACGGGGACTCCAGAATCAGCGCACGCAGGTTCAGCTGATGAGTGCTGCGTGAAAAGGCAGCCGGGCAGTGAGTGAACGCATGGAGGAAGAGAGGAGAGGATATAAAAGGAGGGTTTTGGCGGGAAGGAGGAGGAGTGAGGGGGGGAGTGATAGGGAGGAGAGGAGAGATGTCAGTGGGGCAAGCCTGAGGGAGAAATGGGGACAGCAACTGGCCCTTTGAGAGCAACCGTCAATGAAATTCAGTATGACACCCCTGGATTACAGTGTCTAGGTCTAAGCCACTAAGAAAGAAGCATGTCTTAATAAAAGAATCTTAATAGTTTCCTTTTTTTGTTAACATATTCTTTGTTTTAATCATGCTCAACAGTGAAATCACACCTGAAGGAAGAAGAATCACAAAGCTAGATCAGATTTTGCTGAACGGAAACAATATAACTATGGTAAATAATTTGTGTTCTGTAGTTTCTTCCTTAAATTCTTACTAATCAGCTCAAACTGCTCATGGAAGACTGGTGTTTTTATTGTCATGAACAACATTTGGAAAATATTATTATTAGAGTATATTGATGCAACAAGTTGGAGCAAGAATAAATGTTGGCATTGTTCAGGATTCCTGTTTCAGGAATCCTGTATTAGAAGCTTTGTCTCACACAGAATATCTTGAAAATTTTCACTAGGTTTTGGGCTACTATATTATGGCTTAATTATCAAAGATTATAAATGAAAGAATTAACACCTAATCTGATGCAATCCATTTGCTTATATATTTTTTATTTTCCCAAAGAATGTTGAGGTAACACACTCAGAAAATGAACACAAATAGAGTACAGATAGTCCTCAACTTATGACCAGTCACTTAGTGACTATTTGAAGTTATGATAAATCTTCGGAAAACTACTTACAACCCAATTTCAAAGTTACAGCTGCTGCAGTGCCCCCATGGGTCTTTGCCCTTATTCTCGACCGTAGGGAGGCTGCAGCACTTCCATCTCCCTCCACTTCCACTGGGTCTTCACAGGCCTTTAACCTGCTCCCAATCCAGCCATCCAAGGGACCTTAAAGTCAGCAACAGAAAGTATCTGTGCATGTGGGGCTGTTAACAACTTGTAAGTTGAGGCCTGGTTCCCACTCAGCACTCAAGGGAGCCTAGAGCTAGGCAGCAGAAGCTACTGGTGCACGGGGGGGAGGGTTGTTACAGCTTGTAAGCAAAGACCTGCTTCCCACCTAGCCATTCAAGAAAGCTTAAAGCAAGGCAGCAGAAGTTACCAGCATGCAGGGACTGTTACAGTTTCTAGTCTTCAGCCTGCTTCCCTCTTAGCCTAATGATGGGTAGCAGAAGCTATCGATGCATGGATGGCTGTTACAGCTTGTAGGCCTCATCTAGCTCAGTCATCCAGGGACTTGCAGGACTTGGCCTACTCCAGGGCTCCACAGTATCCAACTTACCTTTCTGTTTTTTGCAGACAAGTGCCCAACCAATATGATTCAAGGTTTAGCTTTCCTACAGAAAGGTAACCTAGAGCCTCCTTAAAAAACTGAGCACCTTAAAAAACGGAGCACCCTATAGGACCAGTAAAATAGTATGTGCTTGCAAAATAGCATGTGGTTGCCATGAGGCAGCCTCTGTAGGAAAATTGAGCCTCTGATTGCATCCACTGCCTCTTTGGAACTGGCTGAGTCTTGCAAGTCCCTGGATGGCTGATTGGGAAGCTGGCCAACGTAACAGCTCCTCTGTGCCAGTAGCTTTTGCTGCCTGGTTTTAGGCTCTCAAGTGACTGAATGGCTGACTGGGAAGCAGGCCATGACCTCCAGGGATCCTGAAGGGTAGGAAGCAATGCATAGGGTGCCTCAAGTATTGGGAGAGGCTTGGAAGGCCCAGGGCAGGTGGGCTTTGGCATGTGCTAGAACTTCCAGGACCTTCCCTATACCTGAGGTACTTAGTGTTCTGCTTAATAACCCATGCATTCATTTAACAGCTGGATTGGGGAGAGCAAGGAGTGGGGGTTAGGAGAGGCCATCTCCCTTAACAGCCATTACCGCTTGTAACTGTAATGGGCAGACTCCATTTGGGTCATAAGTCAAGGGCTACCTCTAAAATGATCACAGTAATGAATATAAGAAGAGAGAGCACTAGGTAACCATAATGTTGGCAGGCCAATGAAAAAAGGATACAGACTGTTGAGATAGCTGGTTCACAACTGTTAGAGAAGTAAATATCTGTTTATTTTAACTTTTTCACTCCCCCCTTTCTTTTTTCTCCAAACAGTTGGTTCCTGGAGGAGAAGGACCAGAAGTATAAATATTCATTTGACATCATTGCAAAAAGTTTTGTTGCATATTCTGTGTTGAAACATATTCTTAGAATATGTTCTGAAATTTGTTAAATTTCTGTTCTTATATTTCATAGTGATATTAAATATAACATAGCTTCCTTTTCAAGGATGCGGCATCTTTAATAATGGTTTTTGTACATTAAAATCATGACTTTGTTGTAAAAACAAAATTAGTTTGCTGTTAAGGGCAAAAAAATAAAATGTTTTTTTTTATGCTGACTGGTATGTGGTTTATGTAAGAGCATGGAGTCAGCAGATGTAGTTATTTTGAGCACTTCTCCAGCATGAGGATGGAGACTCCACAAATGGGTTAACTCTATCCTCCTGCCCAGTGAGACTAAGTCAAACGATTGCCACGCCTCCTGCTGGGCTGGATCCTAACCCAGTTACGACTTAGTCTGAAAGCCCATCAGGACGCTTTTTGTTTGGCTCCTCATTGCTACAGGCAGGTCTTTTCCATTTGTGGAATCTCTATTTTTGCTGTTTTTACAGCATTCCAAATCGCAAATCCTCTGCTGTCAGTTTAGCCGACAGTCAGCTGGAAGATCCGCGATCATCTTCTGACGATCAGCTGGGCAGCGGACTCCGCAGGGGGCCGCCGCTTGCCTACAGCGCGGCCGGAAAATAATCATTTTAAATTGCATCTTTTACCCTTGCGAAACCGAGAGAGAGCCCTGAGCGAAGCTATCAAACCGGCAAGATCGTCTCCCGATGATCAGCTGAGCCGTGGGCTCGGCAAAGGGCTTGTATCGGCGCGGCTAAAGTTTAAAGACACCAAAGTTTTTCTAGTGGCTTGGAGCGTACCGCTGTGAGCTCCGCAGAGCTCTAAGCTTTATAGAGGCTGTTCCTTCTTCCCTGCCTCTGCTCTGGTGATTGCGAAGCGGCTGGAACACAGGTGCCGCGAATTTGGGCTCATCGCAGCCGCCATTTTGGCCATAGTAACAGCTCTGTCAGCCGTTAAAAAAAAAGCTCCTGCAGGGCGAATTTCCCCTGCTACCTCAATAATCGCACAACGAAGCAACTGTAGGTCAGACCTACTGCTTCAGGAGCACTGACCCAGGCACAACAGAAGGGTCATTTTCTGGGCTACTGGGCCTACCTTGCAAGGCCCCAATTGCCCCGGCCGCCTTTTGTACAGCCTCATCGTCGCAACTGCCATTTTCTGCCTCAGGCAGACAAAACTATTTGCCTCAGCGGCATTGGAGCGGCAACATTGTTGGAGCAGTGACCAGCCTCGCTGGTAGCTCCCCAGTGCTCAAGGGCCAGTGTCTGGTCCAGTCGCCACCACTAATTGGAGCCATAACCGGCCTGGCCTGTTCCTGGGCGAAAGAATCCCAGTGCTCCATCTAATATTGTCTGTATTCTCGGCTTCTGCTGAGAGGTTCCAACAGCGATGGCAGACAATTCCGCTCCTATGGCCACCCACGGTGGTCCAGCATCCCCAGCGAAAAAGAGGCGCAAGTCCTCAAAGCTTGCAAGCTCAAGGCCAAGGCCATTTCAAAAAAGGCCCCTTCTAAAGCGGCTGAGAAGGAGGCCAACAGGCAGCATCTGGCATTGGAGAGACAGTTTTCAAGGGCTCAGCAACAACAGCTAGGCCCAGAAGTTGCTGCCTCGACTGCGGGGACTCTGTTCGAGCCTCACATCGCTCCTTCCGCCCCTCCATTCCAGAGGGCATGGTCTCCCGAAGCTGAGACCGCTAAGGGGCTAGAAATGCTGAGCCACTCAGCATGCCCTCAATGGCCAGCTCAGCCACATGCCGCATGGCCGGCACCTGAGGCCACATTTACACCGACTGCAGCGGGGCTCCGCTCTGTGGTTCCTCAGGAATTTTCATCTGAGCAATTCCAGGCCTTAATAGCCCAGGCCGTCTCCCAGGGCTTGGCTTCTGCTCTCCACAAACCCAGAGCCGAATCGGCCACCCCTATTGTGCCACCCTACTATCAGCCAGAGCCGGCAGATTATGCCCAGTCCATCATCTCTGACCATTCCTCCCAGGGTATAGATACCTATCCAGAGAAATATGAGCCGGGTGAGATTCACCTCTCTGAGGATGAAGAGACAACACCTGATCCTATTCCCTTTGTTGGGCTGTTTGACCCATCTTTATTCAAAGCCCTTTTAAATAAGGCAATAGCCTCGGCTAACATTGAGCCGGAACAAGAGGATCCCCCTCCCTCCACTGATCAGGTCTCAAACCCATTATTCACAGAACCTTCTGTCTTTCAGAAGAGAATTCCTTGCCCTCCCTTGTTCCTTAACACCATCAAGAAGCAATGGTCAGCTCTGGCTTCACCGCCCTCACTGACCACTTCAGACAAGAGATTATTTAATGTGGCCTCTTCTCTGTCTGATTTGCTTGAAGTCCCAGTGGTAGATCAGGCCATTACTCCTCTAGTCTCTCCATCCACTGTATCCGGTGACATGGCTGAGGCTCTAAGACCAGAGGACAGGAGGTCCGAGTTTTCCCTTCGCAGGTCCCACCAAGCCTCGGCGTGGTCGGTGAAGGTATCAACAGCTACCTCCTTTTTCGCCAGGACCTCCATAATGTGGCTGCGTGAGCTCCAAGCCATGATACCCCAGGACCAGGTACGCGTCCACCAAACCTTGGGTAAGCTACTGGCTGCATCCAAATTCATGGCTGACGCCTCTCTACACGCAACCAGATTTTCTTCGCGGACCATGGGCTACAATGTGGCTGTTCGCAGACTGTTGTGGTTGAAACAGTGGAGAGCGGACCAAAAGGCAAAGTGGTGTCTGGCTACCGCCCCTTACACCGGCGGCCAGTTGTTTGGTGAGTCACTCTCTCCATACCTGGTGGAGAACCGCGATAAACGCAAGGTGATGTCTCACCTTAACAAACGCGGGAACAGATGCTCTACTTCGGACTAGCAAAGAGCGCCCTTTCGTGCATACACGAGCCCAGAGTGAGCTCCGCACGCTCGGCCCTTTCCTCCCAGACCCAACCGACCATGGGAGCGCCCTGGCCCCA
This sequence comes from Azemiops feae, assembly GCA_023970755.1. Lineage (NCBI taxonomy): Eukaryota > Metazoa > Chordata > Lepidosauria > Squamata > Viperidae > Azemiops > Azemiops feae. Next base: position 38,446 of record JALGBA010003009.1, on the reverse strand, counting down.
GACCCAAACAACAGGCACAAAGCAAGCGGCCCTTTCGAGGGGGCGGAGGCCGTCCATTCAGACGGGCTAAACGACTCCAGGGACATGGTCCCCATAGGAGGCAGACTCTCCCTTTTCGCAGACCACTGGGAGAGCATCACGACAGACTCTTGGGTGCTCCGAACGATCAAGGAGGGTCTGTCTCTAACCTTTCTCTCCGCACCCCCGGGTCGCTTCGTAGCTTGCCCGATGCCTCGGCGGCTGGACAAGAAGAGACTTATGCAACAGGCCATTCATCATCTTCTGGACATCAGGGCCATAGAGCCAGTTCCCACGGGCCAGAGAGGGCAGGGATTCTACTCCATCCTCTTTGTGGTGCCCAAGACCTCAGGAGGATGGAGAGCAATTCTGGACCTCAAAGGTCTGAATTCCCATGTCAAATACGAGAGGTTCAAAATGCAGACGCTCCAGTCCATTCTGGCCAGCATCAGACGGGGCGACCTCTTGACATCTATAGACCTCACGGAGGCCTACTTGCATATTCCCATTATTCCCAGCCATCGCAGGTTCCTCAGGTTTTGTTTTGCCGGGCACCACTTCCAATACCGAGCCCTACCATTCGGCCTTTCCTCCGCCCCAAGAGTGTTCATGAAAATCTTGGCGGCATTAACAGCCCACCTGAGGCTAATACCTGTGCGGATCCAGTGCTACCTGGACGACATCCTAATTCAGTCATCGTCCGTCCAGGCAGCCCAATGGGATCTCAACCACACCATTGGGGTACTACAGGCCCACGGGTTTTCTATAAATTTCCCGAAGAGCCACACTGTTCCATCCACCCGTCTGTTGCACCTGGGGGCGATCATAGACACGACGCAGTGCATGGTCTCAGGAGCATCGAGACAGCATTCGGTCTCTGGTGCTCCAGATACAGAGAGATTGAGTAGTTTCACTGGCCACACTCTCCAAGCTCCTAGGGAAGATGGTCTCGTGCATGTCAATTGTTCCATGGTCCAGGTTGCACTCCAGACACCTGCAATGGCTCCTTCTACCATTTCAGAGGCTGGGCACGAGCTCCTCCACTCAGAAGGTCAGGGTCCCTCTTCAGACCTTGCACTCCCTTCAATGGTGGATATCTCCGGCATTGGCAAAGGGGTCCTTATTCAAGGAACCACCTCGTATCACCCTAACCACAGACGCCAGTCTCTTTGGTTGGGGAGCTCACCTCCAGTCTCAGTTGGCTCAGGGCCGGTGGTCTCAACCGGACCTGCAGCACAACATAAACTGGTTGGAGCTCAGGGCCATACATCTTGCCCTCCAACACTTCAGGAGCAGAGTAGCAGGGCAACATGTACTGGTCCTTACGGACAATGTCGCAGCAAAGGCCCACGTGAATCGCCAGGGGGGTACCTGGTCCAGAGACCTCATGACAGAGGCTCAACTGCTAGCTTCTTGGGCAGAGTCCAACCTCTCCTCCCTCAGGGCGGAACACATCTCGGGAGTAGCGAACCGGCAGGCGGACTCCTTGAGCAGATTGACGGTAGACCACTCAGAGTGGCGTCTGGATCCCTCCATTTTCAAGGAGGTCTCGAATCAATTCGGACAACCAGTGATAGATCTGTTCGCCTCGCCGCTGAACGCTCAGTTCCCAAGATTCTTCTCTCGGTTCCCTTCCCGGGGGGCGGAGAGGGTGGATGTGCTCCGCAGCCCTTGGCCCAGGGAACAGTTATACGCCTTCCCTCCCCTTCCTCTGATCCCGGCAGTCATCCGCAAGGTGTTGCTGGAACGGGCGGAAATAATATTGATTGCCCCATACTGGCCCAGACGTCCTTGGTTTGCAGATCTCGTGGATCTCTCCATCTCTCCCCCGTGAAGAATTCCCCCCAACCGCATTGCCCTGAGTCAGGGAGCCTTGCAGCACCCAGAACCTCAATGGCTTCAGTTAGCCGCCTGGCACTTGAGCAGCAACTGCTAACAAGGGGATCCTATTCAATAAGGGTCATAAAGATGATTCAAGCCTGCAGGCGCCCCTCCATGAATAGGATATATGACTCCACCTGGAAAATTGTTAGCCTCTGGTGTGCTAAGAGTCAATTAGATTTTTCCTCACTCACCATTCCGAAGGTCTTAGAGTACCTATTGGAAGGGTTGGACAAGGGCCTATCGCCCAGCACCATCCGTCGACAAGTCGCAGCTTTGTCAACAGTTTTGCAATGCGACGACTCAACCTCTCTATCCCAGCACCCTATGGTGCACTCCTTTCTCAAAGGGGCGACCAATACCAGGCCACCGGTGGTACACCGTTACACCTCTTGGGATCTGCCAAAGGTCCTACAGGCCCTTACATCGGGGCTGTTTGAACCCATAGGAGCATGCACTCTCCGCCTCTTGTCTATGAAAGTCGCCTTCCTGGTAGCCGGCCAGGCGCATATCGGAACTGGCGGCTCTCTCGGTAAGGGAAGATCTGTGCACCTTTCATACCGGTAGGGTGATCCTTCGACTAGACCCATCATTTGTCCCCAAGGTTAACACCTTGTTCCACAGAGCACAGGAGGTGGTCCTCCCTAACTTTTGCCCCAATCCGTCCCACGATTTGGAATGTAAGTGGCATACTCTGGATGTGTGCAGAGCACTGAAACATTACATCAAGCGCACAGCCGCTGTTCGAAAGTCGGAGGCGCTTTTTATTTCTTTCCAACCCTCTTCCATGGGGCAGAAAGTGTCGGTCTCAACAATCGGCAGATGGATCAAAGCTTGCATCGCGCGGGCTTATCAGGCACACTCATTGCCCGCACCTGGCCGCATCACGGCTCATTCCACGCGCAGCGCCGCAACATCGGCAGCTTGGGCCACGCAAGCTTCCATCACCGAAATCTGCAAGGCGGCGACCTGGTCCTCGCCTTCTCCCTTTATAAGGCATTACAAGATGGACAAATATGCCTCCGCAGACGCCTCCTTTGGCCGGAGGGTTTTACAACAGGTGGTGACATCCACCAGGACACAGGCCCAGACTGCTTCCCTCCCTTAGGGACAGTTAGCTTTGGTATGTCCCATTTGTGGAGTCTCCATCCTCATGCTGGAGAAAGGGCGTTGTCTTACCTGAACGCCTTTTCTCAGCATGACGATGGAGACTCCACCCCCATCCCCTCAAAGGGCTGTCAGGTCCTGTGTAAGGGGCAGGAGGAGCCAACGTGTCCAACTATAACTTCTGCGCTTCGCCTCGTCTTAACTGGGTTAGGATCCAGTCCAGCAGGAGGCGTGGCAATCGTTTGACTTAGTCTCATTGGGCAGGAGGATAGAGTTAACCCATTTGTTGAGTCTCCATCGTCATACTGAGAAAAGGCGTTCAGGTAAGACAACGCCCCTTCTACCCCAAATTAAGGGATTATAGGTTGTAAAAAGGGAATTTTGTGGGGGGGAGGGCTAGTTAGTATTTTAAATAACAGAAATAATACCATTAAATACATAAAATAATAAACCGTGATTCCAAAAGCCTATGTGGGATGGGGAAGGAGTTATTTCTCTTATGAGTTTCTCTTCAATTAATATTTGTACCCAAAAGATGTGGCTGTTTTCTCCTTGAATGTCAGCAAAAGTGGTTATTTGAGGAAATAACAAATGAAAGAGAGAGATGTTGGTGTAGGACACTAGAAGACTGATCAGGTAATCCTCACTTAGCAACCATAGTTGGGACTGGCAACTCTGTTTTTAAATGATGGGATTGCTAAGTGACATGTGACTTTAACACATTGCTTCCAAGTTGGTTGTTAAGTTGTGGGTCGCTAAGCAAAACATGTGCATTTTTACGGCCAGTTTCTCCATTGACTTTACTTGTTGAGTGCTGGTTGTGAAGTATTCAAATGGTGATCATATGACTGTGGACACTGATAGTCACGAGTAGAAGGACTTGTCATAAATGTAGTTTTTCAGTACCATCATAACTTTAAATGGCTACTGACGGGAGTTGTTAAATAAGATCTATAGCACTTGCTTCAGTTAAAAAAAAGAACGTAATAGGGATGTTCGGCCTTTCAAATTTCAAAAGAAAATATTGTTTTGCAGTACACGGGGCATGTACAGATTGTTGATTAGGAATTCTTTAGATCCAAACATATTTTCCAGAGACTGTGCTGTATCTGCATGATCCTGGGAAAAGATGCAGCTGCTTTAAGGAGTTGCTGATGGATGCTTTTGAGCACCCTTACATACTCTAAAGCAGCGTTACCCAACCTTTCCGGCTTTGTGGACCAGCAGGGGGAGAGAGGGGATGGTTCCATACAAATGGCACTCGCAGCTCCATTGCACAAATGGAGCTTCGCGCATGCGCACTCGCCCACCCGCTGGTTCATTGGCCCAGTAGTGGGCCACGGTCCGAGGGTTGGGGATCCCTGCTCTAAAGCACCTGCTCTCCTTCATATCCAAAGTGCTACACATCCTTATTAATTAAGATATTGGCACTTTTATTGTAACATCGACATGGCCATACATTTTTGTCATCAAATTTTCATGTGTGTATTTGTTTCATGCCTAGTAATTCTCTGAACATCCCTCCAAGGCTCTCATCCTCCCTGATTTTGCTCCCTATTTAAACAATCATTTAGAAAAGAACTGGTGTGTGGAAAACTTAGCCCTTCTTCTTTTTTTTCTTTTTTTTGTAAAATTTATTATTCTGCAGCTCTAAACAGTATCTGTTTGTTAAGCTATGGGAAATCTTATGTTCCTGGGGAGGATGTCACATGTTCATGGGAATTCCTCTTACTGTGGTTCATCTTCTCCATAACAGCGGTACTACTCTAAGCTCAGTTAACAGCTAAGCAGTAACTTATTGGATAATTTTTTGGAAGAATTGTTCATATATATTGTCAGACTCTGGTGTATTTACCTTACCATCTATAATGGAAAATGTCTAACTATATTGTGAGGAAAAGCCACTTTCAGGAAATAAATAAGTTATACTTGTTATAGTTTTTATAAGTTAAGACTATTCTGAAATGGCACCCTGTTTTGAGGGGCAAAAGATTAAAATACAATACAAATCCTTGTTTTAATAACTGCTTGGATCCAAAATAATGCAAGAAAACTTTCATCAATGCAAGGAGATTTTTTATGTTTTTCCTTTCTGGGAACTTTTCAAACCAATTTATGTCACAGGTAGAATGTGACATATTGGAAGAGAGAAGTGTAATTTAATATACATTGGCTGGGTTTATATATCAGACTAAACTGCAATGTAATTTGGAATTAGTTTAATAAAATACATGAACTTCACTACAGTATTTAAATAATGTTTCAAGTGTTAATGTGATATATGGATTAGTATTAAATGTAAAGTAAATCTTCATTTAGTCACTCTCATTTAGCACTGTTCACAATTACAACAGTCTGTAAGGAAGATTGAAGTAAGATCATAAGCACAATCAAGTTTTATTTAGCGACCATTTCATGTAACAATCAAGTTGTTGGTTCCAATTCTGGTTGTTAAACAAGGACTTCCTGTGTATGAAATTTATTTTCTTATTCAACTGTAGCTGATATATTGGTTTTCTATAATTCTAAGTGGGAGGCTCCTTTATTTAAAGCAGTAATTGTAAATGCAAAAAATAGCTTGGATGGGGAATAAATATGGGATGGAAATAGCAGTTTTTATCATGTAAAAAGGAAAACATGTTTTAAATCCTATGTGAAAGATTCCGTGAAACAAGTTACATTATGAAAGTAATATTGTTGATACTTGTTCTATTCTTCCTTTTATGCTTTCTTCACTTTCATTATTATGCAAATGAAGTCTTGGTAAGTCTCACATGAAAAAAATGGAAATTCGTGCAAATTGGAAAACACGTACCGATAGTATTTTTATTGAATTAGGGCAATATGTAAAAGACATGCAGTAAACAGTCATATTGTTATTAGGAAAATTCTAACTTCTGGATTTTATATTAAATATCAGTTGCATGTTAGTATATGATCACATACTTTTTTGCTATGGTTCCCATTTTTGCTAAATTAATTTTTCAAGTGGTTATGTTGAAATTAGCTCAAATAGAGAACTAGATCAGTATATTTTAGAAAGAGAACTAGCAAAACAGCATGTTTTAATCAAAGAACTGGCATAGTAGTTGCTGTAGTTATTTGGGAGTAAATCTCGTTGGTTTCAGTTGAATATGATTTCAAGCAGACATTTAAGTAAAGATTCTTAAGAATATATTAAAAAATAATTATTTTCCCAAATCATTGAATAAGTAATTGGCAACTAATTATCAATTTTTATTTCATTTCTGCAAAATTTTTTACATTTTTCTTGGTTTTTTTAAGTAAGGACCTCATAAAATATGCACATATATTAAAATTACAATGATAAGATTTAAATTTTCATTCCACCCTAAAAGGTGACAAATGATAATAAAAATTAAGGGAAACTAAATGCAATGGAACTTCTAATAAATACTTGGTGAATAATTTCAGTATCTGATCATTATCATCTAATAATTGTTTCTGTGTGTGTACGTAATATATGTGCAGTAGCACTTCACAAGTTACCAAGCAACTGCACATATCAGATGCATTGGGAATTATAAAGCAGCTGATCAAATACTTTGAGCCAGTGGAAAAGTACAGATTTACTTCTGATCTTCATTCCCCCCCCTAATATATGGCTAATATTTCCTAACTAGTGGTTTCTGGCCTAAAATTGTAGTTTCACTTGATGTTTTATTTGTGTATGCTAGGTTTTTAATAGGAAAATGTGTTTTAACATTTTTTTCAATAAAAGTTACTATATTTAATTTGGTTTAATAGGATAAAGAATGTGGACACTGCCTGTTATATATGGTTTCACCCAAATAATTAATCACTACTTGCTAATGAGTAAACCATTTGCTATACCCACTGTTCACAAGTGTTTGGAAGGCAGCAGAGTTGGCAAAGAAGCCTTTACATCAGAGAATTCTGGGAAGGAAAAGCTTGGTCATGAAGGTGATAGTGGACAGCTAACAGTATTCAAATAGCTACATTGAAGCCATTTGAACAAAGCCTGCTGATCTAAATGATCTAGAGCAGACATGTCAAACTAAAGGCCTGTGGGCCAGATCCTGCCAGTGATGTATTTAGATCTGGCCCGCAAGCAGACTATTAGAAGGAGATGATTGAGTAATGGGAGAGGGTGAGTTGAAGAGGCGGCAGCACCAGAGATGCCTGGGGGAGAGTCAGCTGGAGCTGCGGTGTTGCTGGAGCTCTGCTTAGGCCTCAGGATCAGCACGCACAGCTCCAGCTGATCGGGGCTTCCGGTGGCCTCGGGTCTTTGGGGTCAGCTGGAGCTGTGGGGCTGCCGGGGCTTGGCGGAGACCCCAGAATCAGCGCATACAGCTCCAGCTGATGAGCACTGTGTGAAAAGGCCAGCTAGGCAGTGAGTGAACTCATGGGGGAGGAGAGGATATAAAAGGAGGGGTTTTGGTGGGAAGGAGGAGGAGTGAGGGAGGAGAGAAGGCGATAGGGAGGAGAGATGTTGGTGGAGCAAGCCTGAGGGAGAGAAGGGGACAGCAACTAACCCTTTGAGGACAACGATAATGCTGATGTGGCCCTCAATGAAATTGAATTTGACACCCCTGATTTAGAGATAGTGATAAGACATCCTAACCGGATTAAATAGTTGAACATGCTGATGGCTTCTCTGTTTCTGAGTAAGGGGGAAGTTCACAGAATGTTTAATCGTTTGGAAGAGGACACACTGATAAGAAACCACCTGACAAGTTAATAATGCAGAAGACATTATGGAGTGGTGCCAGTAAACAAACTGAAGAAGTTTATGAGAGGGTGATCAGCTACATTCAGACTATTATCTCTCATCTGATAGAAAGAGAAAGTTTGCTGGTATATTTTATAAGTCCTTTTCTTAAATCTGTATTCTAGGTATACATATACATTACATTATAAGTAGGTATGATATGTAGAATTAGTCTGAGGCTACTGAAATTGAGAGTTATTCTGAGTTAGTGCAGGGGAAGAAAAGCTTGTTTGGTACTTTTGAATCAGGCTATGTCATTTAGAAGGGAATTGCTTACACACACTAAATGCAACAAACAAAAGTAAACTGCAAGAGAATGCAAAACAAGCTCAGAGCTGGAAAAGTGAATTTGATTGACATCTGATAAAAATTCATTGAAATTCCTTAATTGTCTTTTCACTGAAAGAAAAAGGTGGGAGAGTAGGGCCTGTCCCCTTTCAGTTGAATCTTTCAAACCCATATATGTGCTCCATTGCATCCACTTTAAAATTTCTATTTCCTAAAGTTCTAGTGTTTGCGCTTTCTGCCTACTCTATCATACTTTGTCTATCTTGTGACTTCCCATTTTTCTCCAATTTTCACACATTCTTAATTCCTTTTCTTTAATCCCTGATCCCTGTTGTCAGCCATTAACAACTTTGTAATTCAGTCAAATGTCATTCAGTTCCCTTCCAGAATATAGTAATGTTTGACTGGGGCCATTAGAAAATTTGTGACACAGCAACTTAGCCAGTATTGTAGTTTGGTGCAGATGAAAAGCAGTGAGCCGATTTTAGTCTTTTGTGTGCATAAGTGAAAGTAGTATCTATGCTCTCTTCATTGTCAAGTGACATGCATATGTGAATGATGTTCAAAGGCACTATAGAGCTGCTGTTAAGATATAATTTTGAATGTTTGCTTTTATTCTACAATAAGTTATATGGTTTAGTGAACATTAAAAAACACTGTCATAGTAACCTGCTATCAACAAAAACATGGGAAATCTGAGCTGCCCAAAATAAGGAAACACTGTGGAAAAAGTAAGCCCAAGAGAAAAGCATGTGAATGATTCATACTGTCCACATTTGTGCAGTGTTAATAGGAACATGGTGATTGTCTCCTGATAGGAGCTGGTTGTTAGGCTGTGCTAATAAGGGATTTATTTATGCCTGTTATAGTTCTTTCAACTGCAGCTGTTTCAGAAGAAAAATGAAAAACTAAAATTTGGCAGTGTTTATTTCCCTGGTTAAAGATTTGCACATACTGTAGATATGAAATAAAAATTAGTAATTTACTTTAGTAATAAATATTGTTTAATAATGGAAAGGGAAATGCTAGATGAGAATACTTTGTTCTTACTATGATTGTATTCCATAATAATTCTTTTTCTGTCCAGGAAGAAATTTAGCTTCACAACATAAAATCCAAACAGGAACTTGCATTTTTTGTGAAAGACAAAAATATGTCTGGTTAGTAAAAGCTAGCTAAGCCTGTATTTTAGGGGCTTTAAGACTTAACAGGAAATTATGCTTTGCTTTCTTGATATGTCCTAGTTAAACTGTCATCTTGTAAGCCCAATACTGAGTGTTCATTACATCTAGAGTATTTATTTATTTAGTTAAATGGTTTTAGTCACAAACAAGGCCATACTCCTATGGGATATTTTGACCATAAGCTATCATGGAACTCATGTTTGTATACTAATATGCTATTCTTTCTCTGCATGGATTCTTTCTAAAATATTAAATTAAATATTATTTGGAGATACCTATTCGCAAAAACATAACTAATTTGCATACAAATATAAGGATTTTCTAAAAGTCTTTGTGCAAGACTTTTCGGATAGCTTGTATTTATTTGATTAATGATAACATGTTGATTAACCTGATTATTTATTTGGGGATAATATGAAGTCATTCACTGAAAATAATCTTAGAAGATAAGAATTATTAGATCAAGTAAACATTACTTTATGCATGAGGCAGAAATCTAACATTTAATTTTAATTGCTTTTCTCAGTATGGTGCCCTCTAGATCTCCTGAACTAAAGCTGTTAGAATTTTTGGCTAGCTTGGTCATTTGGAAGATGACCAGTTGGGAAAATATACTAAAGCTTCACTGATTACAAGTCCCACATATTTTAATCTGGGCTTAGTCTAAACATTGTTTGCTAAATGTTTGCTGCATGCTTATACAACCCTCCATAGTATTTTTTCTAGTTTTGATTTTCTGTTTTTGTTTTATTTCTATATGTGGTATCTGTCAAGGACTATAAATAAAATTACTACTATTGCATGTACAAAGATTTATATGTCTCCTTGCTTCTAAGAACAGTAAGCAAGCAATAAAAAGACAACAGCATTACCAAGAAGGAAATTGTAATCTGGATCCAATCCATATAAAGTAAAAACCAGAAACAAGTGGTGTAAGTAGAAATAACAGCATGAGTAGATATGATTAAAAAATCAATGCACCTTGTGATGAAATCTCAATCTACAAATGCAATAATGAATTCAAGCTGATAATGGATAGTAATAGATAATTTAAGCCTATCGCTCTATGGCAAAGAATTTGTATACATTAGGATATAGCTCAGCTCTTCTTTCTTTTAATTCTGCTGTTAATTACAACATATTTTTCTTATGCTATGTTTTTATGAGTATTTTCAAGAATGATATGTACTATAAACTACTGGACTTTTTAAACTGATTGCTTCACCTGTTTGATATTAGTAAATGTTGTGGTGGATTAATATTTGTTCTAAGATAAACATCATATTTTCTTTCAAAGATATATGCCTGTTCTCAAACACAGTTTTTTGGTTGACATTGAATATCAATACCAGATCAGATATATTTCAAACACATTATTATTTTAACCCAATAAAATTTCTTTACTACTTTGTTGCCTGAGAAGATGACTTTTAGATACTCAGAAGACCTTTTAGGACATTGAAATTAAAAGGAAAGGGCCATAAACCAGAGCATCCATTTCATATATGTGAGGTTTAATTTTAGTCTCCTTTACATACCTGGAGGAAAAAACTTTTTAGCTGAGGCCCTTTCATGAGTGCCTCAATACAAAAGTACCAAAAAGGAAGTGATAAACTCTATAATCTCTTCCAGCCAGCTTGCTGCACCAGTGCGAGGGGTTCAGCGCAGGGGAACACCACCCTGGTTAACCTTGGATCCACTGAGGAGAAATTTAAGGAGTCTATGGAACAAGAAAGTTGGTTTCAAACCCATAAAAGTGATTTTATGATATAAAAAAAAAGGTCTGTCATGGAAAGGATCCAAAGTCTACATTCCAGATAGTCAAAGGACATTGGTGTTAAGCCGAGCCCATGATGCAAAATCTGCCAGTCATTTTCGGTTTGTAAAAACTCTTCATCTTGTGAAAAGGCAATTTTGGTGACCAAAAATGAAAAAGAATATCAAAGACTATGTAGCTAGTTGCATGGTTTGTACATCCATGAAGCAGTTACCTGGGAAAACCCCAGATTTATTACAACCAGTAGCCAACCCTAAAAGACCTTGGGAAGAAATAGCAATGAATTTCATAATGGAATTACTGGAGAGTGGTGGAAATACTGTTATATGGACAATCGTTGATTTATTTTCAAAATAAGCATACTTCGTAGCTTCTCCAAAGCTTCCCTCAGCTAGGAAGTTACCCAAGATGTTTGTGCAGCATATTTATAGGCTGAATGGAGTGCCTAACTGAATTATATCGGGCTGAGGAGCACAATTCATTGTAAGATTTTGGAGAAAGTTCATCTCATCAATCACAAGGTCTCAGTTCCGGGTTTCATCCGAGTACCAATGGTGAGACTGAATGTACAAATGCAATGATAGAACAACATATAAGGTGCTATGTAAATTATCATCAGAATGATTCAGCATACTTATTGCTGTTTGCTGAAGTGGTTTTAAAATAATGCAGTACACAGCAGTACTGGCTTTTTACCTTTTAAAATAACTTCTGGGATTGAATATGTAACTATCCCTGAGATCGTTCAAGACATTCCCTCTACTACTACTTTAAACACATGGATGAATAATATAAAAAGCACATGGCCAGGAGTGCACAAAAGAGGAACAGGAACATGGAACAGGCACAAAAAAGTAAAAAAAAAAAAAAAGCAGGCCACCCCGTTTTTAAGAAATGAGCCACCCAAAATGTCTTTAAAGTAGGAGATAAAGTATATTTATCCACAAAATATCTGAACTTAAGAATACTGAGTAGAAAACGGGCCGAAATATATTACCATCATAGGGGTTATCAATGCAGTTACAATGAAGTTACAGTTACCAAGGGTGTTTAAATGGATACACTCAGTGTTTCATTATAGCTTATTGAAACCTTTTCAGGGTTCAAGATTGAGGCCAATTGAATAATCACCTCCACTTCTAATTTTAATTAAGGGAGAAAGGCATTATGAAATTGAAGAAATCTTAGATTCTAGATATTGCAGGGGGAAGCTGCAGTAACGAGTAAGACGGAAAGGATACCCCTTAGCTGAGGCACAGTGGGTGGCAGCTACAAATGTTAGAGCAGATAGGCTAATAAGGAAATTCCATTCAAAATACCTAACTGACCTCACTGAAGGAAGGGAAATTGACTATGAGATTATATATCTATATCTATATGAGATTATATATCTATATCTATATGAGATTATATATCTATATATGAGATTATATATCTATATCTATATGAGATTATATATCTATATGAGATTATATATCTATATGAGATTATATATCTATATCTATTCTATTTAAATCATCATAATAAATTTTTTTCTCAGGTTTATATTCCTAAATTATAGTTGACTCCTCTGTATTGTCAGCAACTTGTGAAATTGCTATAGTGGTTTGGTAACTTTCTACACATATTTGCATCTCTGAAGTAGTTTGGGTAGTCTTTTGGAGCATAGCTGTTCGATGAAATGATGTTTTTTATTTAAAGATTTTTCAAATACATCTCTAATAAATTGCTCCTCCATCTTCTTAACTTCCTCTTTAGTCAAAGAGTAGCTTTTTTGTAAGTCACTTAAGAATTACTGACCAAGCAGGAATCATAAAAATCAGATAGTTTTAACCACCCATAGCAAAGCAGACCAAGCTACAAATGACTAAAAATAATAAGCTAGAACACAACTTTCTGCCCTTATAGTTCTCCACCAATTTTTAAAAGATAGTCCACACTTCCTTATTTTAGCTTGCCTTAGCAGCCTTCTTTCTTGTTGCTTAACAAGAAGAAATCTCCAAAATGAGGGTGAAGGTTCGTTCTCCGAGCTTGTGGGTTGGATTCCGAACCTTTCACTACTAGGCTAGATATCATCTTCAGTGGAGTTTAGGGATGTCAATGTCAGTGTTCTGTTTATAAGGGCTTCAGGTGTGGGTGTGTCAAGTGAGGGTCTTGTGATGGGTCAGGTATGAGTCATCAGTGAGAGACTTATGATGGGTATTGTAGTTACATCAGGTCAGGATCATTGGGAGGTGAACTGCTGGTGATGAGTCACTGATGACTCATACCTGACCCATCACAAGACCCTCACTTGACACACTCACATCTGATGCCCTTATAAACAGAACACTGACACTGACACTGACATCCCCTAAATTCCTCTGAAGATGTTACCTAACCTGGTAACGAAATGTTTGGAAACCAACCCACAAACTTGGAGAATGAACCTTCACCCTCATCCTACAACACCCAAGCTACAGATATTTGCCAATATTGCAATCCCCAAAATGGCGCAGATCTTCAAAAAGGAATGGCAGGCTGTAGCTAAACAGAGCCTCTTTTAGCTTAATAAAGATTAATAATTCTTAAAAATGATTAGTAAATGAAAGGCACAACTTACTGTCCTTTTGAAAAATAAATTCCAAAATGGCTGCTTCTTCAACAATGAACTGATTGCAGCCCCCCCCCCAACTTTCAGCACACAGGCTGCTTCGAAGCACAGTTCCTGAAGCTACTTGCAGACTTTTGCTGCATCGGAGGATCTTGAGGGATAATTCTAGGACTTTCTCTAAGCCAGGAGAGTCATAGAAACTAAAGGAATGCCAGTTCCTTCTGTTGATAGTTGAAGAAGCTACATTTCAGGGAAAAACCCCTCAGGGATCGTCAGTTGGCCATCTTTTCACCGGAAGTCTCCATAAACCTTGTAAACCTAATGACTATTTCCTTTTTGAAGCAACTTCTTTTAGCAAGATAAAGTAAATGCTAACAACTATTCCATATATCAGATATTTTATTTACTAAATTTAAAATAATGAATTATATTAATTTAGATCTTGCTTCCTGGCAACAATATGGACTTTTTGCCCATAGCAATTTAAAACATTTAAATGTTGGAATCATACCACCACTAGCAACAGAAAAATATGTTAACTAAAGTCTGAACTAGACCTGTTCTGAGGCATAGAATTAACAGCTTATTACACATGGTAGCTGTTGAAAGAAATAATGAGCTACTATAGAATAATAATATGTATCCTTAAAGTTAGTTTGTTGCCCTTATTGTCAATGCTGAAATAAAATTAAGCTGCCAGTTTTTCTACTGAAAATTGGGTAACAGGGCACTATGCATACCAAATTCTTTCTTTCTGGCAATGACATGGAGATCCATCCTTTTGTCACTTTCAGTTGTTCTGATAATAAGCGATAATATCTCCAATCCACAGCATGTGGATTGTTTTAAATACTAGATTTATATATTGTAGTTTTGCTATGCTGGAGATGGAGATTCCATACCCAACTGGCCTCCAGAAAAAGCTCTAGACAGCAATTGAAATGTAAAGAATACTTTGAACTAAATGTAACTCATATTAACATCATTGGTACAGCCATGTCATTTTCTTGGCAACAGTATAGAAAGTGTCAGCTATTTGCTGTCTTTTAAGACTTTTTTTAAAAGTTTCTCAGACCAGCCTATAGTCCTGATTTTTCTTTGTGGTCTTCAGAGCTGATCAAGTTCAGCCATTTAAGCTCTCTGCTATCACGAAATACCTCCTTTTAAACAGTTATCTGCAGTGTCAATAACACAATTATTCCAGTTCCTTATATAAGGAGATTAAATGGACTACCATTTAAGTATGAGCCATGTTGCAGCTGCCAAAAAAGCCAATGAAGTCCTGGGTTGCATCAACAGAGGGTAGCATCAGGATCATAAGATAATACTGCTTTATGCTGCACCAGTGAGGCCACATTTGGAATACTATGTACAGTTCTGGCCACCGTGATAGAAAAACGATGCTGAGAGCCTAGAAAGTGTGCAGATAAGAGCAACAAAGATGAACAAGAGATTGAATGCTAAATCGTATGATCAATGGTTGAGGGAACTAAGTATGTCTAGCCTATCAAAAAGAAGGATTAGGAGGCACATGATAATTATCTTCTAGTACTTGAGGTCACAGAGAAGAGGGGATTGAGTTATTCTCCAAAGCATCAGAGGGCAGGCAAGAAGTAATGGGTGGAAGCTTGCTGAAGAGAGATCCAACCTAGAAGTAAGGAGAAATTTCCTGACAGAGAGAAAAATTAATCAATGGAGTGGCTTGCCTCCTGGAGTTGTGGGTGCTCCATCACTGGAGGTTTTCAAAAATAGACTAGACAGTCATTTGACCAGGATGGTATAAGGTCTTCTGCCCTGAGCAGGGGATTGGACTCGAAGATCTCTGAGGTTCGTTCCAGTCCCATGATTCTATGCTCTAAGAACAAAGCAGAAACTTCAGTCATCTTTAAAATATAAATCTCACACTCCTGGGGTTCTAGATTCTGTTCATCCTGCATGTAGAAAAGGGGTCCTCTTCAAAAACAGAAATTGTGTTCATTCTGCTCTCCAAAGTGATAACCTCACAAAAAGAATTAGTGGGGCTGTTCCAAATAAGCCATATACATGGGAATTAACCATGACTCAACTGGGAGCACTCAGTCATTAGCAGGGTGGCAGATCATCCAATCCCTGCTTCTTTTATATGTATACTTATATTTAGGGGGAGAAGGGAGTTAGCATAGGAGGAAATGACCTGTTTCTGGGACAGTCTTTCATTTAAGTTAGCTAAAATACAATTGATTAGCTAAAACTATCAATTAATTATCAAGCCCAGTAAAATGAGAATAACTCTGGAATCTTTATATGGGTTGCTGTGTCTATGAAGAAAAGGATTCTATCTGTCTCAGGATTTCAACAATAGAAGGAATTGTAAGTCTAAAATATTGGTGTAAAATTGTCCTATGGTATCTTTTTATCCCTTTATTTCTAAGCTTATAACAATGAAACACATTTCTTAGTCACCAACAAAATAGCTTCCCCTAGGAGGAAAAGACTTTTTTTTTTTGCCACCTATTACTGGTGATGCTGCTACTCACTTTTTCTTCCCTTAGGGAGAAGCCCATTCAAAGCCAGTTTCAGTGACAGATGCTGCTGAAGACAAAACAATAACACATGAAAGCAATAGGCTTGAGCTTAGTTTGGGGAGTGGGTGGGGTGGTGGATGGGTAGGTTGTTTTGACTGAGTATACAAGAATCATTTATTGTGTTCATAAGGGACGATTCCATTTGTTGTAGAAACTTCATGGCATCATTACTGTTGAAGTGGCTTAAGTCTCTGTCAAAGCATACCCAGCAAAACTGGAATATATAGAAATAATATTTCTATTAAATATCTCACATCAACTCATCAGCATAATATGTGTATGTCCACAACCTAGTACGTTATTGTAGGCAACACTGTAACCACATATTTCCTGTCTTGAAAATTACAGAGGAATAGTGATCAGTGTAATCACACTCCTAGACCAGAAGTATTTTTTCCTGAATCTATTTTCAGTCCTGTAACAATGATGAGTGTTATATTACTGTAATTATGAATGTAATCCTCAGAATTTCTATGGGAGGCTGGGAAAACATTCTTAGTAGCCTTAAAATCTCACAAATATTCTCCCTTGCAGAGATTGAAATAATGCAGAAAGACAAACATTAAATGTGGGAAACATGAAGATAGTCTCTTTCTCTCTCTTCTTTGTTGTAGGAACAGGAAAGTTTTTACTAATTATTAATCAGCATTATACTAAACAATAACATGCTAACTCCTACTAGATTCCCCATTTTTGAATAATCTTTACCTATGAAAGGCCTAGCAGCATATGGCCATTTATAGGAATATAATGGAGAAATAAATGAGTTGCTACTGCTAATTCATTTATGACACTTGCAACTTGGTTCCCAACAAGATGCAATGCTTAATATAGTTTTTTATCTATCGTGGCTCATAGCTTATTAAATGAATATAAGTAAAGAAACCCTAAATATTGAAGTAATTATTAGGATTTTATTTATTTTATATTATTTGTGTGCCACTTTCTTTGCCTTAAATTCACAACAATAAAATATCAATAGAATCTTTTAACCATGAAATCAACATAAACATTGTGAGCCAAATTACTCCCTAATACAGTATTTAAAAACATAAAATTGTAATTTCCAGGGCCAAAATAATAGCCAACATTATTTAAACCTAGCTTCCAAAGGTTCTGTGAAGAGGATGGTTTTTACCTGCTTTCAGTTTACCAATAAGGAAAGAACACCTTCTTCAATTCTGATCCAGGATAAGAGAATGCCAAAGGACCAAAAGCTTGCTCCTATGCTACCTTCCCCTGTACAGCAATCTGATAATGTTGAATGAAAAATATTGATCCCTTTGAAATATTGATTACTTTGGCTCATCACTCTTTCATGTGTGGGATGTGCCTAAAAACAGATATTGGGAAGAGAGCTAGAGGAAATCCTCTTCCTTCTCATTTCTTATTATGAAAACCCATTAAGAAAAATGAGACATAGTACCTTCACAATGTTATTTGCAATGTTAGGGATTCTGAAAATTCCTAACTGTGGTCCCCATAATGTCATCTCCTCCTAACCCAATGTTTTCCAGATGCATTAGCATATAGTTTCCAGAATGGAAAATGGTACAGTATTGTCAGTTATACTTCACCAAGATAACTTCCCTGTTGTTTATATAAATTCATCTCCCCTTGATTATCAAAAAGACTTTTATTTTCAGGTTTCCATCATCCCAACCAGTTTGTTTGTTTTTCCAAATTTTGGTTTTCTTCCTCAAACTTTGTAAATAAATATGGCGTGTGGCAGCTTCTAGCTGACATTGGTTGCTCTTAAAAGCCATATAGGATTGGTTTGGCTAGTGGTGAGATGAGACAGTACCTGTGAATTCCAGGACAACTGGCTAAATTACAAAATCAAACAAATAACAATCTCTGAAGAAGATAAGGGCAAATCTATAAATGCCATGAAAACTGCATAGGAACAATTACTAGAGGCTGAGATCAACTTGAGGTATTTTCACCTTTTAAGATATTAGATTACTCTAGAAGGAAAAGAATATTGTTTCTTTCCAAGCATGTAAATAAATCAAGATAAGTAAAACTCTTTAAAGAACTTTTGATCCCCAGATGATGGACGGTGTGTATGAGGAAAGCAAAAGGATTAAGATTATCAAACCTAAATATATTTAAACCAGTCAATAAATACAGCTTTCTTCAATTTGATGATTTCCAGCTGGAAAAATACAATCTTTTAGCTGATCTCAATTCTTGAGGCTTCATGGGCTCATCTATGCAGTTTTGCTTTTTCTGGGATGTTTTTCATCTTCCTGATTTAGTCTACACCCATGGAATTTGCTGGTGGTCTCTATCCAAGTGCTAACTAAGCCTCAACCTCTTAGGTTCCCTGTCCAGACAAGATTACATTTCCCATTTTTCTAAGTAGTATATCCTTGGTGTCTATGGATGACAGACATTGAAGGGCATCATGTAAGGATTGGCTGAATCTGGAGCCTTCTCATACCATAAAGGATTACTGCAAGAGTGACACAACCTAAATAGACTTTCAATTTTATTTGGAATAAGATAAACTTTCTTTTCAGTTCTTGTGCTCAGCATGAATAATAGTTTCCCACCCTTATCTCCAAGGCGCTATTGTAATTTTTTATTTTTCTTTTCAATTGTGTCTAATTCTCAGAGAGTGCCTCAAAAAGTCCCTGGTTTTCTTGGTAAGGTTTTTCAGAAGTGATTTGCTATTGCCTTCTTTCTAGAGCTGGGAGGGAGTGACTGGTCCAAGGTCACCCAACTGGCTTTGTGCCCAAGGCAGGACTAGAACTCATGTTTCCCAATTTCTAGCCTGGTGTGCCTTAATCACTACATCAAAGTGGCTCTATGAATTTCTTTAGCTTTAATTTAATAAAATAATTGTTTTTCCACAAATAACCTGGTTAGCAAACTAATTTGTTTCCCAACTCTCTGGATTTCCCTTTCCACAACACAGCAAGTCACCGAAAAGAAAAGATTTACCACTGTTCCATATGACTAGTAAATATAAGTACAGAAAGAGCTAAGTGAATGTCACCAACGGTGGGACGGCAAACTCCAGGATGCCACTCGCTTTATATTTTTTATCTCCGAGAGTCAGAAGGAGCGAATCAGCGTGAAAAAAGAAAGCGCGGGGGCCTGAAGTTGCCGTCTGAAACAGAGAAAGTTGAGTTCCCAGAGCCTGGCAAGGGCGGGGAAAGGCGGAGTTCCGGAGTGAGGGCGGACGAAGTGCTTGATCTGGCCTCGAGCGAAGTTCTCTGACTGAGCCAAATCTCCCCGCACGGCCATGGGTTCCGTCACCTCAGCACTCACCCGCTCGCGCAACACAGTGGTGCAGCTGACCTCGGAGCCGGCAGCTCCTCCACGGGTCGCCTCCAGAAAGCCGCGAACCTTTAAAAGCCGGACCAAAGCGACGACGGCCGCAACTGTAGAAGCGCCTGTTCGCAAACTCCCACCTGTTTCCGGCGCCTGGGAAGGGAGCGGCAGGCCTGGCCCAGCCGCGGCTGAAGTGCTCCAGGAGCTGTCCGACGTGCTGAAGTGCTCGGAAAGCGAAGGAAGAGTCCCTGGGCTAGTTTTGCCTCCTCCCCGCCGGAGTCGCAGCGCCTGTGAGTATAATCATGTATTTGTGTATACATACATTCATATCCAAAAGTATAATGATGGAGAGAATAAGGGAAACATAGACTTTGAGATGCTTCTCTGTTCTCGTATTGTTCACTTGATCTCATTTCCCTGACTGGCTTCCAGCTTCAAATATGTCCAATTGCAGCAGATAATCAGGTAAAATTTTCTTTGAAGTGATCTGACCCTATCAAAGAGAGTGTGAGAAATTACTGTATATTACCAAGATGCAATACAGGAAAAGGCTGGTCTATTTTCAAGAGTACTAATGAGTAGAAAGTCAGGATGGTGCAACTTTTCATCTCCTTTCAGCATGATGACAGAACAAGTAGTATCAGTTGAAATTCCCTATGGTACTTCAATTTCAAAGAAGACAAATTCTTCTTTACTGAAATTTGGTTTTCATATAGCCTCAGAGTTGCTTATTTTGGTGTGACAGAATTAAGTTCAGAATTAAGTTGTGAATTAAATTCAGTTTAGGTTTTTTCAACCCTATTCATTGCCAAAGAAAGTTGGATTCCCACCCCAGCATTTTTTGTATTATCTCTCACCCTGATGGGGACCAGCTGTATTAGATTATCTATGTCTGCAATGATCCCAAAGCTCCAGACTGAAAAGCCTACTCTATTATTGCAAGTTGCATGTTGTCAGGATCCTTGGCACTCCTGGAATCTACAAAATAGTCAGTCTGCAGACATATATGTTTACACAGGTTCCTTATTGTATATGATGTTTTGTAGAGTGAACAAGCAGTGGATAGCACAAGGGAAGGCTCAGCCTGCTATCTTCTGTTCCCAAGAAGGCTTCCATATAAGCATGCACTCCCTTTCTTACACAATTAAACAACTCAAAAGCTGGTCACTTCCATGTTCTCCCTTTAATTCAGATTTTCCCTGTAACTTAGAATGAATTGGTATTTTAAATTGCAATTTCAAAATCAGATCCCTTTTGTTTTTAAGATTTACTTAGTTTTCTTCTACTGAAGTTATTTCTATTATGTAGAATTTTAATGTCATTATCAGTTGTTAATTTGTTTCCAAAGGAAGAATCATGCAGACAGCAAAAACTGCTGTCATGGCTTGGTTACGATTACAAGAAAGTCAGTTAGGAAGTGATTACTAATAGAAAGTGGAGGATGTACATAGCAATCTAGGTTTTGACAGTATAAGAATATTGTACACTGCAGAACCTTTACCTGTTAGGCTAACCCTGAAAAGAGCTGTAGTGCTTTTCTGTGATCTACTAATATTTAATTAGTCTAGAAAGACCAGGTAAAGCTTTAAGTAGGAAAGCAACTCTACTTGCTATTGATCATAGAGTTAAATAATCCTTGTAATTTCTGACTCATACATGGCTGGAAAACTGCTTCTAAGTTAGCCTCTAAGATAATGAAAGGGCTGCATCCTTGAACTGGGAACATACAAAATAAATGACAAAGATTGCCTTTAAATAAAGTACAGGTAGTCCTCAACCTATACCACAACTGAGCCCCAAATTTTTGCTGCTAAGCTGGACAGTTGTTAAGTGAGTTTTTCCCATTTTATGACCTTTCATGCCACAGTTGTTAAGAGAATCACTGTAGTTGTTAAATTAGTAACATGGCTGTTACATGAATCTGGCTTCCCCATTGACTTTGCTTGTCAGAAGGTCACAAAAGGTGATCACATAACCCTGGAACACTACTCATAAATATGACTCAGTCTGAATTTGATCATGTGATTATGGAGATGCTGCAACAGTCATAAGTCACTTTTTTCAGTGCCATTGTAACTTTGAACGGTCACTAAATGAACTGTTTTAAGTCAAGGACTATCTTTATAGTGGCTTCCAGTGTTCCTGAATGAGAAGGAATGGCACTGTGGTGGTGATTGGAGATGAAACAACAAATTCTAGCCAGCCTCCAGTCCAGAGAAATTGTGAGATTACACACTCAAACAGTTGGTCTTTGTGAGTAGTATAGTCTCTTTACAGAGACTAGAAGACACATTAAACATTATAAAAAAGTTTTCAAATTCCCAAGAATACTTCTTCAAATTACAGATTGCATTTTAATGTGGTCTAATCAGAATAATAGACACAACATGCCTAATAATAATAATAATAATAAAGTTGGAAGGGACCTTGGAGGTCATCAAGTCCAACCCCCTGCTCAGGCAGGTAACCCTATACCATTTCGGACAAATGGCTGTCCAGTTTCTTCTTAAAAACTTCCAGTGTTGATTTTTGTCAGGTTATAATGAAGCAGACATTCCTCGAGTCTAGTACAAATGTACTGAATGGGACTCAGAGAGGCAAAATATTTACTTTTGGGGGCCTCCTCTTTCACCAGAGAGAGTAATCAAGGGAAGTATGTTGTATTGGTCTCTCTAGAACTTAGTTATTATACTTATTTTCAAATATTATTCAAATAATATTTCAACTCAAATAATAAACCTATAAATGTGCAATTTCAAACATTTCTACAATCTTATTGGTTCAGCTTTCCTAGCTCAGCGTTCCCCAACCTTTGCAGCTTGGCAGCCCAACTGGGGGGGGGGGGGAGAACTGGATTGCGCAAGTGGTGGGCCAGTGTACATGCGTGTAATTGTCCACTGGCCTACCACTTGTGCAAGTTGAACTGTGTGCTCGTGTGTCTAACCAGCCACTAGTGTGGCCCAATTCCAAATGTTCTTCTTAAATTTATTTAAAATATTAATATGCCTTCCGTGTTGATTTGGAATTCACAAAATAAGTGACAATATTTGAATGTGGCAAATTCTGTTTTGCTGTATGTAAAATTAGGCAAACTCTAACTACCCACTGATAATCCACCACTAATCCCAATATATTATTCTGTCTTTTTTATTTTTTACTGTTATTGTTGTTTTTAATGTTTTTATTTATAATGCTGGTCTGTGACCATATTAAAAAATTATATATACATATGTATGGAGCAAGCTTGTAGAAACTATATTATGCATTATCACTTTATATAAAGAAACACTTTCAAGTAGTCTTTGGGTTGTCCTTTGGGTTATCTATTTGTTCAGTGACCTTTCAAAGTTATGACAGAGTGAATAATGGACATGTCAGGTGCAAAAATTAGGTCTACACATAAAGGTTTGATGAAACTGATTTATCGCTTTATATGATTTATCATGCCTATGGATGGGAATCTTCTCAACTAACAGCACCTACTTGGAGTTAGATAATTCAATAGAGGTTGGACTTGTGGCTATGGGATTCTAGGCTGATCCCTCTTTTAACTCCACTCCCAAACTGCTATTTCTCCTATAGTAGATTAACCACTGTCCTTAAAATTATGGTCTTTGCAGTGTCCCCATGATTAGATGATTTCAATTTGGGCACTTGACAACTGCTCACAATTATGACAATTGCAGCATCCTGTGATCACATGATTGCCATTTGAAACTTTCCCTGATGACTTCCCACAAGTAGTGTTAATAGGGATGCTGGCAGGAGATTACAAGTCACTCAAACATGTCAGTCCTGCTGCTGCTACAAATGTTTCTCTAGAGGAATCCTTCAGTGGCAGGGGGAATCTTGTACTCTGCAGTTTCCACCTGCACTTGTGTCCACCCTTAGCATTCACTTATGTGCCCACCCACTTGTGTGTCCACCTGCACTCAATTTTCAATCAGAATAGAGCTGGAGGGGACTTTGGAGGTCTTCTAGTCCAACCCCTTGCCCAATCCTATACCCTTTCAGATAGGTAGCTGTCCAATCTTTTCTTAAAAACCTCTAGTTATGAAGCACCCACAACTTCTGAGCTGTTTCATTGGTTAATTGTCCTCACTGTTAGGAAGCTTCTCCTTAATTCCAGGTTGCTTCTCTCTTTGGTCAGTTTACATCCATTGTTTCTTATCTTGCCTTCTGGTGGTTTGGAGAATAAGTTGACCCCCTCTTCTTTGTGGCAGCCCCTCATATACTGGAATACTGCTATCATGTCACTCCTAGTCCTTCTTTTCTCTAGACTGGCCATACCCAGTTCCTGCAACCATTCTTCATATTTTTGTCTCAAAGCCCTTAATCATCTTAGTTGCTCTTTGCACTTTTTCCAAAGTCTCAACATGTTTTTTTCTAATGTGGTAACAAAAACTGGATGCAGTATTCCAGGTGTGATCTTACTAAGGATTTATAAAGCAGTACTTCACGTGATTTTGATTCTATGCTTCTGTTTATACAACCAAGGATTTTATTAGCTTTTTTTGGTTGCTGCTGTACACTGCTGGCTCATTTCAAGTGATCGTCTATTAGGACTCCAAGGTCCCTCTCACAGTTACTATTTTTAAGCCAGATTTTGCCTAATCTGTACTTGTACCTTTGGTTTTTCCTGCCCAGGTGTAAAACCTTGTTTTTCTCCACATTAAATTTCATGTTGTTGGATAGGGCCCATTGTTCAAGTCTGTCAAGATCTTTTTGGATCCTGAGCTTGTCTTCTGGGGTGTTGGCTATTCCTGCCAGCTTAGTGTCATCTGCAAATTTGATGAGTTCCCCTTCTATTCCCTTATCTAAGTCATTTATGAAGATACTGAAGAATAGTGGGCCTAAGACAAAACCTTGTGGTATTCCACTGCTCACTTCCCTCCATGCAGATGTAGTACCATTGAGGACTACTTGTTGAGTATGGTTTGTCAGCCAGTTATAAATCCATCTGGTGGTGACGCTATCTACCCCACATTTTTCTAGTTTACCAAGAAGTAGGTTGTGGTCTACTTTGTTGAATGCCTTGCTGAAGTCCAAGTATACTATGTCTACAGCATTTTATTGGTCCACTAATTTAGTCACTCTTTTTCAGTTCCCCGGTGCTTCAGGATTTTTTAAAGATATGTACTCAGTACAATGGTTCTAAGATAACATCTGCCAGCTTCTTCAGAACTCTGGGATGTAATCCATCAGGTCCCAGTGATTTATATTAATCAAGGCCAGACAAGTGTTCTCTTACCATTTTCTTGCTTATTTTAATTTTTATTTCTAGTCTGTCTTTTACAGTTATGTTTTTGGTAGGTTGGGCTATAGTTTCTTTTTGCGTGAAGACTGATGCAAAGAATGAGTTAAGCAGCTCTGCTTTCTGTCTGCTGCCTGTTACTTCCTGCTTGCTCATTTCACCATATATGTGCCTACTGCATTTTGTAGCACTTACTTGCCTGCAGTGGCACTTCCCACCACCTGCTTGTGAGCTACTTAGGCTTGTCATGACTATGACTTGTAACTTCCTGCTGGCTTTCCCACTGATTTTGCTTTTTTGGAAGCCAGCAGGAAATTGTAAGCCACAATTCTATGAGCTCTTCACTTAATCACTCATGTGATTCTCACTTAATGACAGTAATGGGATTGCTAGGATTGTCATAACTAAGTGGTGGGTCACATGATGCTATGCTTTATGATCATATCACCTTAGTGTTGGAAATTCCAGTTCCAATTATTATTGTAATTCAAGGACTACTTCTGTAGAGACAGTACATAACTGATCTTTAATTGAATTACCCCACCTTTTCTAATTTGAAGTCCTCAAAATATAGGAATTCATCTCCCAGTATTCATGCTGGGATTATTATATTTGGCCATTCGAATAGTTGAATATTTAGGAGATGTTGAATATTTTATGGCAAGATGGCACTTAGACTTAATGCGATATGCCAAAATTAAAGTCTAAAAAGTAACAGGTCCAGGATAAAATATAACAAAAGTTTAAATGTAATTAATATTACCTTAGTTATAGATATGTTGTTTCCTAGCCCTGTTTCTGCAATCTCTAGAGTGCACCATGAAAACTAGTGTCAAACTGAGTTTTTAGTAAAACAAGAGTGAATTGTTTATCTCATAACTGCATAATTAGCCATGAATTGTCTTTGAAGCCTTCATAGGAATATGCTGCCATCTTTATATTCTCACCTAGTCAACCAAATGTTATGATGTCATAATACAGACAATGTCACTTAGATATTTTTGTCAAATGTTGAGGGGTTACTATAAAAGGCCGAGTCATCATTAAAAAATCATTGTTGTTTGTATATAATACCCAATCACTTTGACTGGATATTTTGAAAATTGCAGACAACATATCTGGAAGACTGCACTTGATTAAATAGACATGAGGGAAAATACTGTATACTATAGGTACAATGAATGTTTTCCAATTCACAAACTGAAAGAGCATCATTCTATTTATTACAAAGGAAATACATTAGTAAGCTGAGTTTATTTTAAGCATCATGAGACATATATTTCTAAATTGGGCTCTTGAGAATTTGTTTACGGGGAAAGATGTGCACAGCTTATGAAATATACTCATTAATGTTAAAGCGAATAGACTATCAAAAAAGAAAGCCATAACAATTAATCCATTTAATCAAGATAGTGCTGCACCTTAACAGATACTTAATCTTTGAAAATGTCAGCAGGAACTATAAATCACCTAGAAATCTACCAGTTAGATCTATCTCCTGTCCATCTGTGCTGTAGGATATTTACTGATGATATTTGGTCTGGCTACAATGTATCTTTCTTTCCATTTCCATTATTACTGAATTGATGCTAGAAGTAATAGAATGGAGTACTGGTAAGGGAGAATATATTATTTTAATGTTCTTTTTCATAAGAAAGTAGCAATATAGACAATGGTCACAGCACAGTTACCAAATTACAAGAAACAATACAGTCCATATATCTGACTTGGAATGAATACATTTTTAAGGATTATATTTTTAAAGAATTCTTCCCCCATGGATTACAATAGACTGCCAAATGATGTTTTACTCCAGAGATGTCCCAAAGGTGCTTTTTCAAGAGGCAATTGGACTTTCTTGTTTTTCTTTGAAGATGTTTTATTTCTCATCCAAGAAGCTTCTTCAGTGCTGAGAAGCAAACATCTTCAAAGATAAACAAGAAAGTCCAGTTGCCTCTTGAAAAAGCACCTTTGGGACAACCATGACCTGGATAACTGAGAAGCTCCATAGACATTTACTCCAGGGAGATATTGTACTGTTTTGGCTCTTCTTGTCAAGGTTGAATTACTAAGATGCTTGCTAACCTCTATAGCCTCTCAACTTGCCATGGAAACAGAGGGGAGGGGGAGTCTGAGAAAGAAACAGGAGTTTCAGGAAGCCGTCCAGGGACTATGAGAACCAAGGTCATCCAAAGCAGGTGTCTGGCAGAGAAGTGGACCATTCCCATAACAAACAGAAAGAATGTGATTGGCCAACGTGAGCACATGGTGGGTTGGGGTAATGAAAAGCTATTGGTAACTAACTGGAACTTCATGTGGGAAACTTAGAATTGATATTACTTCTTCAGTGCTGGGATGTGTATTCAATAAAAAAATATCTCTTATGGCACTTCAAGGCCGTAGAGTTTCTTTAATGTTGAATTCGCCAGCCAAAAGGTTGACATTTCTGCTCAAAACCTTTGTGTAGATGGATTAATACTGAATAACAATGATAATTTCATCAATCTTTCTGCAATTAAATAATACTTTAAAATAATCACTGGCCATTTAGTTAGACTCACTGGGATTTTTTGCCTTAGTTTTCCTTACAATTATATTTTCCTGAACTGAAAGAAAAACCAAGGTTGGGCTAGCTCTTGATTTTCAATAGGTTCACATCTGACTTCTCTCTGAAAGGCTTTTATTGTTTTTATTACATACATGCATGCATGTGTATTGAGTATTTCCTGTATATTTTTATTACAAGAAGACTCAAAAAGAGAAATAGAATCATGTTTAAGAATTATTTTGATTCGATAGCTAAGGCCAGAGTGAAGAAAATAATCATATAGCTCTCACATCTACCTGTCACTATTGGCTATTGTAACAAATTGAAATAATCACATCTGGGATATTGGGAATTTAAAAAAAAGAGAAATCTTTCATGCTGCTCAACTTACATAGCTAATGAAGGTAAAAGAGTACTTTTAATTGAACAATATGGGGTTTTGAAAGGAAATGTTATTTAGAACAATTATAAATATGTTTTATTTAGTCACTATTGATAAAGAGGGAAACTTGAAAATTCAGTGTCTTTATGAAAATGATATGCTTATATTTGCTGGAGAACATTCATCTGTGTTCTCTATATTTCCAGTATGACAGGCATTTATTTTTGAAAAATACACAGATGACACATTTTATATTTATATTAGATATGTTTATATTGTGGACTAGCAGAACTCTGAATTTCTGCTTAGAGAATCTAGACTTTCAGACTCTTCTAGACCATTGCCACCAGAAACCCTATAAATCAGGGGTTCCTAACCCCCAGGCTGCAGCTCACTACCGGGTCACGGCCTGTTTGGAACCAGGCTGCGTAAGCAGTGGGGGAATGCATGTGTGCGTGCGAAGCTCCCCTCGTGTGAGTGGCTCATGCTTTCATGTGCCTGCCTGCCACTTGCAGGGAGTTTCCTCTCTTCCCCCTGCCTGGCTGCCAAGCCAGAAAGTTGGGGAACTCTGCTATAGATTATTACCACTAAATTTTATTGTAGAGATGCAGGAATTCAAATGAAAGCATCCTCAACAATAACAGAATAACAGAGTTGGAAGGGATCTTGGAAGTTTTCTAGTCCAACCCCCTACTCAAGCAGGAAACCCTATACCATTTCAAACAAATGGTTGTCCAATCTCTTCTTAAAAACTTCCAGTTTTGAAGCATCCACAACTTCTGGAGGCAAGTTTTTTCACTGATTAATTGTTCTAGCTGTCAGGAAATTTCTTCTTCATTCTAGGTTGTTTCTCTCCTTGATTAGTTTCCATCCATTGCTTCTTGTCCTGCCTTCAGGTGCTTTGGAGAATAGGTTGACCTCCTCTTCTTTGTGACAGCCCCTTAGATATGGGAAGACTACTATTATGTCACCCCTAGTCCTTCTTTTCATTAAAATAGACATACCCAATTCCTGCAATTGTTCTTCATATGTTTTAGCCTCTAGTCCCCCTCCAGTCTCAACATCATTTTTTATATCATGGTGACCAAAATGTGATACAATATTTTAATTTTCTATCCAGATATTGTTTGAAGATATACAGCAAAGGAGATACCAATATTTCGCTTGGTAATTGATTTCACAGTAGCACTTCCAATTTCAACAGATTCCCCCCCCCCCGACCTTCAATTTTGGCCTTTACATGATTATTCCCTATCCTGTACTAAGGAGTGACCTCATACAGATCTTGGCCTATTTCTGTATATCATTTACTTCATATATATATATATATATACTTTATAAATATAAATATAAATAAAATATAAATAAAATATAAATATAAATATAAAAATCTTAAAAACGTGAATCCCAGGTATATTCATTAAAATACAATAGAGACACTGAACTCTGGGATAGAAAAAAGTTTTTAATAACTACAACTTAGCTTTCATCAATCCTCTGTTGACATCATCAGAGTGGTAATCGGTGGTTAGAGAAACCCGCTTATATAGCTAGATGGATGTTTAATGATCTAGCCATGGAGCGCGCAAGCGGTCTACCCGCCCTCTGCCCCCCCCCAGTTGGCCGTCCTATTCCCAATTGTGCCGTATTGGCCGGTGTTTGTTTCAATCTTGACATATTCCCTCCCCCTGCCTGTCCCGCCTGCCGGCTGTACTCCTCCTGCTGCGTGCGGCTGCTCAGCATTGTTGGCAGACCTTCCCCCCGGTGTCTCATCTGGCGTTCTCGTTCAGTCACATCCGGTAGCGATCCTCCCATCACGCGTCCCATCTTGATCATGCTGGTCCGAAGTCCTTCCCTCGATCCTGCAAAGGGGTGTGTTAATGTCCCCCTTTCTCTACTCACTGTGCCCTCCTGCCTTTCCTTGACTAAACGTCCTGAATTTTCAGAATTTCCATTCCTGCGGTGCGGAGGTGGTAGGAAGTTTGCTCGCTTTGCTGCCCTGTGCAGCTGTTCATGCCTTCTCAACGTTTGATAGGCTGGCAGCAGCTCTATATGCCGGTTGATCGAATGTTCATCCGATAGCCAAGCCTCTTTCAATAGGCGGCCACCTTTCATGAAGTCCTGGGCGATGACTTCAGTCCCCGCAAAATTAAATGTATGGTCGCTCTCGGCTATGTGCGTCCATACTTGAGAGCGCTGCTCATGCCTTTTGACTGCCAGTTCGTGTTCATGAACTCTAGTCCAGAGACGTTTCACAGTCTCTCCAATATAATTGCAGCGACAATCGTTGCAATTGATCTTATATACCACAGATGACTGGTCATCTTTGGGCAGTGGTTCTTTTGGACGCATTATTTTTGCGTGCAATGTCCGGCTGGGCTTATGGGCCACGTTGATATTAGAGGGTGCCAGTATCCGTGCAGTCACTTCGGATATGCTATTGATATATGGGAATGTGGCCCAAGTTGCGGTTGTTAAACTATCATGGGTTGATTGTGGTTTCTGATGTCTATGACATCGTCGAATGAAGTCTGTTGAGTACCCATTTCGTCTACATATGTGGTAGAGGTATGTCTGTTCTTTAATTTTCACTGCCGTTGTGCTACAGTGAGTGTTTGCTCTTTTGAACAGCGTTCGTATGCAGCTGATCTTGTGTGCCACGGAGTGATTACTCTCATGATGTAAGATGTGGTCCGTATGTGTTGCTTTGCGGTAGACGGCCATGGAGAGGGCACCGTTAGGTTGACGCCTGACCAGCACATCCAGGAATGCCAGAGTGCCATTGGTTTCCTGTTCTGCCGTGAATGGAATGTCAGGGTAAACCGAGTTCAACCTCTCCAAGAACTTGGTGCTATCCCGGCGTTGATAATGGCAAATGTGTCATCAACATTTAGGGCGGTAGTCGGTCATTGCTTTGCGCTCCAATTCTTATAGCATGGCCTCCGCAATGATCCCCGAGATGGGAATCCCATAGGTGTGCCCTCAGTTTGTTCGTATATAGTGCCCTGATAGGTGAAGTACATTTTAAGGCACAAATTCAGCAGTCGGATGAGATATTCCATGTAGGGCGCTTTGGGATGTCATAATTCCTCATGTTGTAATAAGCCTCTTATCACGGAGACTGCCAAGTTTTGTGGGATGGAGGTGAATAGAGATGTCACATCAAAAGATATCATAATTTCATCGTCCTCCATCCTTAGCGGTTGCAACCTTTCCAAGAAATCCTCTGAGGACTTTATCGTGGTTGCATTGTCTTCAACTATATATTGGAGTTGTCCACTCAGCCATCTAGCCAGACTGAAAGTTGGGGTGCCCCTAAATGACACCCCACAAAGAGAAGGTCCCACTATGACCCATTGTTATTAAAAAGTTTTTTTCTATCCCAGAGTTCAGTAGGGCTATTCACAGGCGGCAGTCGCTTCTGCGACAATCATTTTTGTGTTAAATTTGGATTGCTAACAAAGAATTAAAGGGAAACTGGTATAGCTATTTCGAGCTCCTTAGCTCTCATCAGCCAGCTACACCCTTCTGAGATTCGAACCATAAAAAAACACTCAAGACATATCTCTTCCCCTGGTCTCTTCCCTCCCTGACACAGCTGACAAAGTGAGAAAGAGCCTGTGGCTTAGAGGTCAACACAGCTGCCTAACGTGCAAGCAGCCCAGGTTCGAATCTCAGAAGGGTGTAGCTTGCTGATGAGAGCTAATTAGCTTGAAATAGCTATCCCAGTCCCCCTTTAACTCTTTGTTAGCAATCCAAAAAAATTTAGTGCACAAATAATATCGCAGTAGCGACTGCTGCCTGTGGATAGCCTTAGATTGGGCTGATACAGGCAAAAGATTTCTTCCTCCCATATTTGGGCCGACAGGGTGCATCAAAAAAATACTCAAGACATATACATATTCGTATTTTTGCAGTCATTAAAGACACACACACACACACACACACACACACAGCTGCTATTTTTGTTGTTGTTTAATAACTGTAACTGGAGAGGTTCTAATTGTAGAATAATTAATTTGGAAAAATTAAGAAAAAAAAGCTTTTTATTTTGGTTAGAAAAAGCACATTGATCAACTAATAGTGGCTTACACAATTTACTTCTACTGCTGAATTCCTCCATCTTTTAAAGCAGGGCTTTTCAACCTTTTTACCAATTGTACCACTTTTAGGATATGGCAATATTCGAGTACCACCTAGCAAGGTGTCAAAAACTTGATGACCAAAAATAAAACCCTGTTCAAAGTTGCAATTGCACTGAAATGACTTATGACCATTTTTCACACTTATGACCATTGCAGCAACAGGGTCATGTGATTTATATTTGGATGCTTGGCAACTGATTCATATTTATGATGGTCACAGTGTCCCAGGGTCATGTGATCCCCTTCTGCATCCTTTTGACAAGCAAAGTCAATGGCAGAGCTGCTGGTGGCCAACTGCTAAGGCGGGACTTCCTTCCCTCCCTCCCTTCCCTGCCTCCCTTTTTCTCATTCCCATCTCCTTCTGAAGGAAGAATTTGAACCCCCCCATATTTTCCCTCTTCCATATATTGATCAAATGAAAGGCCTCCAGAGACAGAAAAGACAAGCTGCTGAGTGAACTAGCTTAAAAAGGCACTTCCCCTTTAAGAATTAGCTACTGGCCAGAAAGGAAAGTAAGGAGCCCAGCTGGCACTTAAAGAAGAAAAAAAAATGTAAGTACTGGCTGCCAGCTAAGGCAGCCTCCCCAAATGGCTCCATTCATAAGTAAAATCTGCAGCTCCAGAGGACTCTCTCACTGTAAGTCTTTGCCTGCGCTGGCTCTTTTCCTCCCCCACTACACTTGGCTAGGCAGGGCTGTGTACCACCTGCCACTCATTAATGTACCACAAGTGGTACTCATACCACAGGTTGAAAAGTCCTGTTTTAAAGTACTCTGTACTACAAACAGGAAACTCTTCAGAGAAACAAACTTCTGTTTTGATATTATTTGAGCTTTCTGAAATAATGGCTGGTTAGTACTGCAGCTGCTGAACTTTAATACCAAACTGCACAAGTGAAATAGATGTGATGTTGGCATGATTTATTGATTGTGGAACAACTTTAACAAATGCAGGATCTTAATGTTATGCCACAACCTCTCAGGAAACAATTCAAGATTATTCAGGTGTAAACGGGGTGGGGGGGTGGGGGGGGGGCAGGGGAAATAGTGCATGTATATAAAATTAGAAAAAATAAAAATAAAGAATTTGCACACATATGGATTGAAAATAAGAATATCATTTAAATATCATAAAAATTATTGGAGCTCTAAGACATATTATTTCTGTGAAAAGGCAACAGAATTGCTGGAAAAAGGAATATTGTTATTGTTGTTGTACATTATTTTATTTAATTCTTCACTACGAGGTTTGTCCAAATGGGGCTGGGTGGGACAAACATGTGAGAATATAGTGCTGAATACAGAATTTGAAAAGTTGCTTATATAGTTTTTTTACATCCAGCATTCCTACTGTTAGAGTTTAAAGGTTATTAGTCACTATTAATACTTACATGATGCACTTTCCTGCCAAGGGTATAATTACACACGCACCCAACTGTGTTTTTTTAAGGAGTATAAGAAGTGACTCAAGTTTATTGTTCCCTTGTACAAATTATATGTTCATTCTACTCAATTTGGTCCTGAAGAGAGCATGACACTTATTATTAAGTGTAACCATTAACAGAGTAGAATAAAGCTCAACTGCACCTGTTTTGTAGTTGTCAATATAATAATCATAGCTAGAGCCCTTCCCACTTCAGTTATTCATTCTATTCAGATCAGTATTTCCACAATTTCAAGGGCTGTAATTTGTATGCTCAATTAAATGTCACACCTATGGATATAGATACACAAATGAATTATGTCTGCTGATTTCACCTTGCCCTCTTTACTTTCAGAAAAATGACTTTTTCAGTTAAAAATGAATACAGCATGGAGGTTCTGCTGATATCATCCAGAACCCCCTAAAAGGCTGTATTTGCATCAATGTGTAGAACTGTATAAATCTCTCTGAGGCAGGATGAGAATGTACCAAGTGGGCAAGATATTGCTTCCCATATCTATGCATTTATGTCCACTAAGAAAGTGTATGAACTGCATTTGAGGTTTTTAATAAATTAAAAAAAAACCTGTTGGATTCCTTTGGGATGAGCTACAGTCTATTTGTAATATATTATTTTTTTCTGAAATAAGTAAAATTACCCATCTTTCTATATATAGATCTGATAGGT
Organism: Azemiops feae; assembly: GCA_023970755.1. Lineage (NCBI taxonomy): Eukaryota > Metazoa > Chordata > Lepidosauria > Squamata > Viperidae > Azemiops > Azemiops feae. The sequence continues at coordinate 4,561 of JALGBA010003009.1, read as the reverse complement.
TTTCTGGGACTGTAATTCTTCTCTTGGTTGAGAATTATGGGAGTAGTGGAACTGAGACAATTAGACAGTACCCAGTTCTGAAAATGACTGAATATATAATTTAATAACACAATGCAATCAGGTCTTTGCCCCTGAAATTCAGTTTTATTAATGTGTTTAAGGGATGAGCTAGGTTCCAACTGAAGAAAAAAATAAGTTTCTTTGGAGCAAGGAGATGAAGATTTTAAAATACATAAGAACCACAAAATTCCTGAATCTGGAAAAGAGGCAAGCCCATAATCAATTTGTTTCCTCAATGTATGTTACATTTCTGTAATAGGTTGTATTTTGAGATATTGCTAAGTTTACAAACTTCATCTAGTATTCATTTATGTTTAAGAGTGCAGCAGGTCACTCGTGTCTATCTGCAATAGACATCTCTGTTATGTCTATTCTGAGTCATTGATAAATGATGTTATTCTGATTTGTGAGTGTGCTGGTCACTGTAAGCAAAATGATTGGTTTTCTTCTTTGGCTGGTACTGTCCAGCTTTAGCATATCAGCACTCCATAGGCAAACACAATCAAGGCGGTGCCACATGATTGGGAAAGCTCTGATTCTGCCTGGGCATCTTGTTTAGATGATTTGCCTCTTCTTTTTCACACTTCCTATTTGGACTTATCTAAAGTTAAAATTATCTGATAACATAAGAACTTATGGGAGATAAAGGAACTTATGAAAAAAAATCAGAGCAAAAATGCACCTAGAAAAAAAAGAGACAACTAGCTAAGCCCTGTATGTGGGTTAAATGAGACTGACTAGCTACTGGGCAAACATGTTTTTTATTAGGGAAGGAGATAGAAAAATTATTAAAATGGTAAGTATGGAGAAACTGGCACGTAACTAACAAAAAGCCAGTTCATGACCTTCATTATTTTTGTGATATTAAAAAGCAAAAAAGAGACCCTGCAGGACCTAAGGGAAAATATACTCACTGAAGTTATTTTAGAACATAATATAAAGTGCAATAAGTGCATATAGCTTTCCTCTTTCTCCCTATATTCTATACTGTCAGTCTGTTTATTTCAGAATTCCTTAAGGAGGAATAACACTCATATGATGATTCTTGCAGGATCCAATATTCTGGAGAGAGAGAGAGAGAGAGAGAGAGAGAGAGAGAGAGAGAGGAGAGATGGAGGGAGGGGGGAGGGGAGGGGGAGAGGGGGAGAGACAGAGACAGAGACAGAGACAGAGAGACAGAGCTGCTGCTTCCTGCTTTCTGTTGCTTCCTGCTTCCTGCTTCGACGCAGCAAAGGCAGGAGCCCCGCCCAATAAGCTTGTCAGAGAGAGTTCCCTGATGATGGGCTCCAGCACGAGCCCAAAAGCTTGGAAAATAAAACTTTTGATTCCGGTGACCGACTAAGATTGGATCCTGCAACATTATCCTGGGACATGAATATATATATATTTGTAATATATTTTATTGATTTTTTTAACATAAATCACTTAATAATTGGTGGACAGTGTGTTGTCTGGGTTACATTTGTAAAACAATCACTAATAATTGATTTCTATAATCCATAATCCACATAATAGTTTTAGTTGATTTCCTCTTTTCCCAAAATATTCTCTTTTGCAAACATTGAGTTAATACAATTCTTATTGTGTTGATAGATAACAATTAAACATATATTTTTTCCCAATAGTCCTAAAAATAATAATCACATCAATATAATATTTCTTTTCTATCCAATCATTCTGGTTGCCTTATCATAGATCCTGTTACAGTCCTTATTTTAATTTGTTTCTCCCACCAAATTCTAGATATTCTTACTGGTTAAGATTTTCTCAAAAATGAATTACATTTAAGAATTTAACTCTGTTTTTCCATATGAACCATCTCACACTTTTATATTTCTTAAAAAATAGATAAAACAATAGAAAGAAAGAAAGAAAAGCAAGAGTAAAGAAGCATAAAAAATAACATACTACTTAAAATATATATCCCTCCTAAGCTAATATGTATTTATTTCATAAATTTCTTATTCTTTTTAACCATAATTAAAAATATGTTTAATCTTTAAACATTCCATTTAATACATCTAGTCATCTAGTCCTTTAACTCTTATTCAAAACATTTTTTATCCATTATAATTTTCTTAAATTCAATCACACAACAACAACAACAACAAAAACAACAACAACAACAACAACAACAATAATAATAATAAAGTTGGAAGGGACCTTGGAGGTCGTCTAGTCCAACCCCCGGCTCAGGCAGGAAACCCTATACCATTTCGGACAAATGGCTGTCCAGTCTCTTCTTAAAAACTTCCAGTGTTGGAGCATTCACCGCTTCTGGAGGCAGGTTGTTCCACTGGTTAATTGTTCTAACTGTCAGGAAGTTTCTCCTTAGTTCTAGGTTGCTTCTCTCCTTGATTAGTTTCCATCCGTTGCTTCTTGTCCTGCCTTCAGGCGCTTTGGAGAATAGCTTGACTCCCTCTTCTTTGTGGTAGCCCCTGAGATATTGGAACACTGCTATCATGTCCCACCTCGTCCTTCTCTTCATTAAACTAGACATACCCAATTCCAGCAACCATTCCTTATATGTTTTAGCCTCCAGTCCCCTAATCATCTTTGTTGAGTTTTCCTCTTCCTTTCTTTTCTCTGTAAATAACTTTAGAGTCCCAATTAGATAGATATTTGTAATCCAAATAGTTCAAAAAAGATTTTTTCCCTAAAATTTATAATTCTCTCTTTGTTTACAGCCCAGATTATTGTATTTTTTTCACAGCTGTTCTTTGTTGTTAAAGCTTTGAAGGTCACAGACACAGATTAGCTTTTCCCAGATTTTGCCAAGTCTTATATTAAAGTCATAGCTGTCATAGTCTTCATCTGCCACTAAGTGTCAGCAACTATTTGTTTTTCAATTTCCAAAATGAACAATTATCTTTGAAATGAGAGTCTTAACCATTAAAACAATTTTAGATTTATCCAGATTTAAGTTTTAAGTTTCAGGTTTTATATTTATTTCACTTCCATATATTTTGATCCTCCATAAAAAGATTAATTCGCCGCTTCCGTTAGTATAAGGGTTGGGTGGAAATCCCCCTCCTTCCCTTTTGGAGGTATTTTGCTTCTTGGGGATCTTTTCCAGGAAATTAAATGTAAAATAGAAAAGAGAAGATCAAATTCCTCATCCAGTTTCAAGCACGCTGTTCACAGTTGTGCTGGTTAGTGCTTTTGGACTTTGGTTGCAAGTAGCTTGGGCTGGCCGATGCAATACTGCCAGCCTTTCTCCTGTTGGGTTAGAAGGCTTTCCCCAAGTCGAACGGAACGGCCGCCACCATTCCAGAATTGCTGGAGCACCCTTCTTTCTTCGTCGCCTCTCCGGGGTGAATATTTACCTTCATTCACATAATGATTCTTTTTTGAGGAATAAAATACTGGAGATCTGGTTATTTCAGAGTTTTGTTAGTCAGAAATTACAGTAATATGTACTTTATTCTTACCAAATTAAAATAGTAGTCTCTGTTTTATTCTTTCATACTTTATTGGAAGCCTGAAGAGAAGCTGATTTTAAGAGGAAGGAGGAGAAAGATATGAAAGGAACTCAGAAAGCAATGTAGTTATAGCTCCCAGCACTTTCTAAACAACCTTTGATCACTCCTCCTCCAAATAGATAATTTGATCTTCCCTCCAAAACAATGGGTAATAAAGGATTCCATGGAAGAGAATCCTCAAGGGGAAAACAACTCAAGAAGCTTGGGAAATTTTGAAAAGTGAGATAATAAAAGCCCAGTCTAGCACAATACCAACAAAGAAGAAAAATAACAGCTCTCAAAAGAAACCAGCATGGCTGCATAAAGAACTCTCTGATAAATTGAAAGATAAAAAGGACAAGTATAGAAAGTGAAAAGAGGGGCACATAACTAAGTCAGAATATCAGCAAATAGCCTGAGCTTGCAAAGATGAAGTGAGGAAAGCTAAGGCTCAAAATGAACTAAGGCTTGCGACCAAAGTCAAAAATAACAAAAAAAGCTTCTTTCAACATGTAAAAAACAAGAAAAAAGTGAAGGAAATGATTGGTCCATTAGTGGGTGAAAGTGGCAAGAAGGTGACAAGCAACAGGGAGAAAGCAGAACTATTTAACTCATTTTTTGCATCTGTCTTTACACAAAGGGAAAAAACAGACCAACCTATCAAAAATAGTGCCAGAAAAAACAGAATAGAAACACAAGTTAAGATAGGCAAGAAAATGGTAAGTGAGCACCTGTCCAGCCTAGACGAGTTCAAATCACCAGGACCAGATGGACACACCCCAGGGTTACTAAGGAACTGGAAGATGTGATCTCAGAACCACTGAACTATATTTTTCAAAGATCCTGGAGCACTGTGGAACTACCGGAGGACTGGAAAAGAGCTGATGTAGTTCCCATCTTCAAAAAAGGAAAAAAAATGGACCCAGGAAATTATATACCTATCAGCGTGGCCTCAATACCTGGGAAGATTCTGGAAAAGATAATCAAACAATGAATCAGCGAACACCTAGAGGTAAACAAAGTCATTACTAAAAGCCAAC